>NW_006499855.1:1122065-1133676 GCF_000471905.2 Amborella trichopoda
GTATCATACATGAGCACTACCCATCACGCTATTCGACACTTAGTGTTATAAAAAGTGAAGGATATATTATATATCTTCTAATTTATATGTTGATTTTGTGTTTTTAAAACTCGAACTCTACTTGGGCGAGCTACTCGAACTTGCCCAAGTAGATTGGTTTGAACAAGGGCCGAGTACTTTGGCTGAGTTGATTTGTTTAACATTGTTTGGTAATATACCAATTTTTTTCTTCAACCATTTGTAATTGACTTCCTAGGGACAACCTCTCTGCCACTCATAGATAGGGCTGGCAATTTTCAATTGTGGCAGGATCTCTCATCACATTCAATCCTAGAATCCTCTGCAAGTCGTAAAGTGCGGGTGTCATTTGGCCAATGTTATTAGGAGGGTAGGGACTGTTGGTCTTAGAGTCCTGCCTTTCGGTGAAGGCAATCATCAACAGGTGATCGTTCTTGCCCAAGCAAAGATCCACCAAACGAGAATGGGGTTGGGGTCGGGGTCATGGTGGTAGCAATCCTTGTGCCCCAGCTAAGATCTAGGCTTCCATTCTCACCTAACGCATTAAAAACTAACAATTTAAAAAATTTACCCAAAAAACAAAAATCCACCAACGACCTAAACCCGGCTTAATCAACCAATTCCCTCTGCTCTACGGTCCGATGCCATCTATCAAGCTATGTAAACGCCTCATCGACATAAATGGATACCTCAAAGTTAACATGGAGTATTCATGCACAAAACAAGAAAAATACGACTACAAAAATAGGAAACCGTTTTGACTCGGAAGAAAAATTAATAATAGTAGTAACTTTACATTTAGAGACATTGCCTGTGCTTGTATGTAACTATTTCGTTAGAATTTTATAAGCATCTATTTTATATCAATATCAGTTCACAAATTTATTTTGATTTTGAGGATATTTTATTGATTTACAATCTTATTTTGAGGATAACTTTTTGTGAAGTATTTGACTTGAAATTATACAATTGCCGGTGACCTTCATGGCCCCTCTATAATTATTTGTTAATTTTTCAATCTTTAAATTGAACAGAAGTTCAGTGATTTTCATAAGCTAATACTCTCAAGCACTCGTGCAAAGCACGTAAAGTTCACTTGTTATTTTTTGGTACTGCAAAAAGGAAACAACATATGGGATTTTTCCAAAAATGTGAAAGCCACATTTACAATGGGATTGTATACATTTACATTTGATACAAAGGGGCCACAACCAGTTTTTGCCATTAGATATGAAATTTAATGGGTTGAAATGTGTCACCCGCTTTCACATAGCCCTAATTTTTTAAGAAATATATAATCTATAATAGGGAGATTATTAATATATAATAAAAGGCCATTGGTTTTAATCTTGTATGAAGGGACCACCATTTATATCCATCTTTGGAATGGATGGTTTATGCCTCGGAGACACAAATGTAGGAATGCATCCTCATGCATGTGACACTTCCCTATAAATCAATAAATAAAGGAAAATATTTTTTTAACCAATAGTAAAGGAAAAATATTTTGATAGGGCAAAAAATAATACCTTACTTCAAAACTCACAGAAAATTGCGGTTATGGCTTTGAAAAACCTTCAATCCATCATTTCGGCCTTGGATTATTCTTGTGCAATAAAATTAGAATGTCAAGCTTTAAAAATAGTGTATATCATAATACATTATCTCCACCGTCCATTTCGCCATACAAATAAGTATTCATGGATCCACATATTTTGTACCATTTTTTGAGTTACAAATTTCATAATCAACTGTGAAAATTGATTTTAGAGCCATCATTGAGATTTCCCATGTTCAAAGTACTTACCGGAGGAGGTTTCTAGATGAGACTTTAATTTTTTTTTAATAAAGCTTACGCATTATAGAAAGGAAAAAGTTTATATAGAGCCGAGGCTCTAAATAATCAAATTTGAGTCTACCTCAAAAATTTCATTAGAAGAGGTTGTTTTGATATCCAAATATCCTCAAATTGATCATCTCAACATCAAGATGTATGGACATGAGAAAAAAACGGATATCAAGTTCTGGAAATAATGTATTTTATAACGCATTTTTGGACCGTCAATTTTCAAGATTTTCAAGTTTTTTTAGATCTGTCGATCTACACTACTTTAGAAGTATTAAACTTTTATAAATAAAGATTAAAATATATTTTAAGGCTATCACCAAAATTTCCTCTATTGAAACCACATTTCTCAATAGTATTTGAAGGCAGGCTCTAATTTGATTGTTTAGAGCCTAGGCTTCATACAAACCGCACCCTTATAAAAAATACGTCCATAAATAACGGAAAATGGCCTGCAAGTATAGGCCACATCGTATTTACAATTGGTAATCTCGTTTAATTAATGCAGGGAAATGCAACATTCCTCATGATTACAGAGGATAATCCTTATGAACAGGGAATAAGAAGTCCATCACCGTCCGATCATTAAGTTTCGGTGGTGGAAAGAAGTTCCCATGACCATGATAAATGGAATGATGTTGAAACCCATGAGCCCGTGACGGCTAAACACAGGACACCCCTTTACATGGTACAATATATATGTTAAACTTTGTGTATCTCCTGACAGCTTCCATTAATAGCGGTATCTAAAAGTGACAGATCTGAATCGGAAATCGTTTCTGAATCAAGGATCATTGATGAGCGCACTCTAGCTTTTGGTATGAATCAGCAGTTCATCCTGCATAATACATGCAATGCTTACTATAAAATTCAAAGCAGCCTTCTTGGCAGCGCAGCTGTCCTTATTGCCCAAGTTAAAGAGGCACTCTTCCAATTAAATTTCTTATTGCCCAAGTAAAAGAGGCACTCTTCCAATTAAATTTTTAAAGGAAATACATACAATAGGAGCACTTATTTTTTGTATAGGGACAACCATTCTTGACTGTTGGATGCGAAATAAAATAGGGGAATGCATACTTGACTGGGTACAAAATCCAAAATAAACTTTATGGCACTCTTCAATTTATTAGATTACACATCCAATGACTTAAAAAAAAATATTTGTCAACTACTTGTACCAAAAATAATTCATCTCATACTATATAATCCAAAATGAAAACATAACAAATACCAGTCATAACCCACCAAGTCCAAAGAGATGACATCATAACCCACCAAGTCCAAAGAGACGACATACAATTTAAAATATTTTGCATACAGATCACAATTCCATAGCAAACTCCTACAAGGCATCTAGAGAAATTCAATACAACATTTTTATTCAAAGATTGATTTCAACAAAAAAAAAACATTTTTATGAAAGATTTCATGTTCTCCTAATTCAGAAAAATAAAATAAAATACTAGTACTTATCGTGAATAATACAATAATTTATTCACGATCCTGGTTTTCTTAAAACTAACTCATTACCGCACTTATTACAAGGTCTTGTTAGTCTTTGAAAGGTTTTTCGCATCTCCATTTCCCTGTTATCGACATTCAAACTCATACATATGTTTTGCTTCGAATGAACTAGTAATTCCGGTCAATACAAATAGCACAAGGAACAACACAGATATCTGTCCCATTAGGATCAATTCTTCTACCTACCCAATCATCACATACATTACCAGATCGTAGTAAACTCTATAATGTTGGAGAGGCTTTTTCATCACAAAATGTTCTGTACCTCTCCACACTTCCGTCATCACAGTTACCTGACTGGTGACACCCAAGTCTTAGTTACCTGACTGGCGCAGTTCAGGGTGCACGAAATCTGCATCTGCTGTCACAGATATGTCGACAGTGGGCCTCCACTGTGCACAGACAAGTAATTGCTGATGAGATCTTGATTGATGGGAGTTTCCTTGTCCACTGCCACAAAAGTCTGCAAATTACATTATAGATGAGAGATGATTGGTTTTTTGGGTGATGCGTGGAATGCGAGAAAGCATGGGTAATTGGAAATTATGCAAAAGAGAAAAGTGGGTGGTAGGAGTGTGAGGATAGACAATGGGTGGCAAGAATGTGTGTGGGTGTGTTTGAGAGAGAGAGAGAGAGAGAGAAAGAGAGACCTGCTGATTGAGGATATAGTCAAAGCAAGGAGCCCACTTCCTAGCTCCCAAACGTGCTGTTGTTGAACAGTTATCAACCATGAATGAGACCCCGCGTGCACGCATGAAAGGGTCCAAAGAATCCACCGCCTCAATAACACTCTCGTTGATGATCTAGTATGAGTGCCCCTTCTTTCTCAGAATTTCAATCTGAGGAATAGAACAGCCAGTGGCCTCAATTATAGCTTTCGACCAAATCATAATACATTGGCATTTGCCTAAATTTGTGAAGAGGCATCCCAAAGAGTTCTCACCTGTGCCATCATTAATGCCACATAAACCCCTGCAGTGAAGGGGTAGAGGGGACCCAAGTCACCTGCAGCCCGGGCTGATCGCACTCGTTCCCCGACTTTCCACATTCTAGTTTGATCAATTTTACCCATGGGGAAGGCTGGTAGTCCATCCTTTTCCTGATAAGAAAGCCCAACAAATTCAAGTCACTTGAGATGCCAACCCCATTGCAGATCTCAGATACACAAGTTTTTTTTGGTTGCCTGAATGTGTTGCCAGTTAACCTCCACTTCTTTTTAAAGAGAAGAAAACAGTGTAGTTCATCATATTGTAACCCTCATATTTTGGTTCCTACATAACATCAAAGACTTTATATAATCCAACTTAGATAAGCTAGAAGCCAACTAGTTCATTCTTGAAACATATAAGGGTATAGCATGGAAATCTTGCATCAAAGAAAAAGCGACTGTTCAAAATAAGCAAATGCTTGATAGAATATATCTAGGTACGAGTATGTTCACTGCATAAGTAACAGTATGTTGCTTATATTTTATCAAGAAAGAGTACTTGTATTATATAAAAGAAGTTTCTTGGATCTTCCCAAAAAATAAAAGTTTGCCCATTTTCTAAATTTACTCCTAGTGACTCAGCAAGGGCACAAAAGAGTCGACTAGGTGAGTCCAGAGTGGACTCCCCGGGTCCAGTCTGAGTTGGGCAAGATGCCCATGAGATACCCCCAAAAAGTAAGAAACATTGTAAGATCCAAAAAAAAATAGAATATGAAACTTTAACTAAATGAAATCAAACCAATTTCACTAAACCAAACTTTGAGGCCAAACCTTCAATCTTTGCATTCGGTGCCAATGAAGCCTCAAAGCTTTGTCGAAGGGTCCCCAAATACCTGAAATTGGAACCCCTGAACCAGATTTGAGATTCAAGTTCAGATCTAGTGGATGCAAGCTCAAGAAATTTTTGGCCAAATACTGTTTCGATTGTGATAATCTCGCAAATCCAAGATTTTGAGTGGTTTATGTTCGAAGACAAGACTATGACTTATAATTAACTAAAGAATAAGCATCAGTAACGCATTTCAACCAAGATCGAGCTATCCGTCAAATTTGTTGTTTATTCTCTCCAATCGGATTCTTCCAATAGTTAGAGGATGCAAAAATGTCCCAACCCTAATTTCAGAGTAACGGATGCTTAGTTGAAGAGCAATAGTATAAAAAGGGTTTGGCTTTCCTCTACCCTTTTATCTGTAAAAAAAAAAAGACAGGTAGGACTCCACCAGTCCTAACCAACTTGACGAAGTATTAGAAACTCATGGGATTTTCATCTACTAGCCTAAGATACTACAGTAACTCAAGCGAGTTTGTAGACAATAGCCTTCCCTACTTGAGCATGGAAGTTCCTCGCCGAGCCTGAGTGACTCGGGCAAGTCCAAATGAACTTCTTGAGTTTTTCAACACTTCTTTTTTCTTCTCTCATTTTCAACACTTCTCTTTTCATCTCTCATTTTCAACAATAAATGATAAAATATATCAGAGGGAACTTAGGAGTGTCCAATAGGCGACAAGATGAGGGAAAGTAGACATAAGAAGGCTAGCCATGCACAGTGCATACCCAATACAACACCATTAGGAGGTATGATTTGGTTCACATAGAAGCCCTAAAAGAGCAAGAGAAACCCCAAAAGGATATGGATGGAGGCAGTGTGAAAAGATACGGGGACTTATGATCTTACTGAGGGTATGACCCTTGATAGAGCAGAATGGCAGAACAAGATTTGTGTAGCAGATCCCAAATAGTTGGGATAAGGCTCTGACGATGGTGATCTCGTTTTCAAGACTTTTATAATTTGTAAAACTAATTAGAGAGATTAAAGAAACAACATGAAATGAAATAAAAGGAAAATGAGATCATCATCATCATCCATCAACTTCTTTAGCTTTTGCCCCTTTCCCCTTAAGTTTTGTGCCTATGTTAATTCTACTTCGCCTCATTGTATTACTAGAAGAGGTTGTTTTGATGCCCAAATATCCTCAAATTGATCATCTCGACCTCAAGATGTATGGACATAAGAAAAAAATGGATTTCAAGTTTTCGTAATATTGCATCTTGTAATGCATTTTTGGATCGTCAATTTTCAAGATTTTCAAGTTTTCATAGTTCTGCTCGATCTACACTATTTTTTAAGCTTTAAATTTTATAATTAGATTATTAGAGATGAAAATATATTTTAAGGCTAACACAAAGATTTCCAGTATTGAAATCGCATTTCTCGACACTATTTGAAGGTGCGCTTTACTTTGATTGTTTAGAGCCTTGGCTTTATACAAACTGCACCCTTTTTAAAATCCCAAAATCATCTTGCAAGAAGACTATAAAGAGCACAACAACCCAAAAGTGTCAGGAAGTAGGCTTAAAATTCTAAGAATCTTCAAAAAGAAAATAAATTCCAAGAATCGCCCAAATTAGTCCCAATTGCAGAATGCGCGTACGAAGTTTTGGGGTCCTAACTTACATAGAAACGTCGTCCAGCCAATACCACGCTCCTGATTTCACTGCAACTAGCAACATCTTCATAGCATTCATACAAGATGTCCATACATGGATAATATGAAGCACTGTATGAAGTCTCAAATTCCTTCTTTCCGTCTGCGATGAGGGAGTTATATATAGATAGCATACCCTGAGAAAGGTATCACAACATAAGTACATTATACTTACCAACCAATCCCAACTAACCAAGACTTAAGAAACAAAAGAACAAAAATAAGAATAAAATGAAAGGAAAGCAAATGGTTGGCAGTATTACAAAAGCACCAAGGACTGACTTTTGTCGAGATAGTCTTTGATATGATTCCCGTTATGCTCTCAACAGTATTTTTGTAAGCCAGTTCGTCATTCATGCCAAATTCAGTGTACCTTCTGAACAAAGACTCCACGATTCCATGTACCGCTCCTAATAAGATGCCTACAAATTGTATTGAAACTTATATATATATATATATATATATATATATATATATCTTGCCATTGAAACCAAACCTTTATATGATAGGTTAAAGAAAAATCCTCCACCATGGACTGAAATCCATACTTTGGCTGATCAACGTCTTAAATTTAAAGCCAAAGAATTACCATGCTTAACACTACATGATTCTGTTGCATTCAAAATCATTGAATGTGATGCATCAGAATTAGGCATTGGTGGTATACTAAAGCAACGATGTGATTCCAATGAACAACTAATTCGTTTTACTTCAAAAGCATAGAATCCTACACAAAAGAATTATTCTACTGTCAAGAAAGAATTACTTGCCATTATATATTGTGTTAGTAAATTTCAAAGTGATATTCTCAATCAGCATTTTCTTATACGGACTGATTGTAAAGCTGCAAAGGATATCCTGCAAAAGGATATTCAAAATCTTGTTTCCAAACAAATCTTTGCCAGCTGGCAAGCTATTTTATCTGCTTTCGATTTTTCGATTGAACATCTTCACGGCTCTTCTAATTCCTTGCCTAACTTTCTTACCTGTGAATTTTTGTAGGGGGGGGCCGTACATTACCACCACTACCTGAAGAAGACACTATTCCCTACGGTTTATAGTTATTCTTTCAAAATACTCATACAAATATGAATACATCTCAAAGTCATAATCATGGCAAACAACGAATGGACTTAGTACCTTATCCCATACCTGGGCCTCTTATGCCCAGCGCTTCTTTACCACTTACACCCATGTCACCTATGAGATCAACAAATGTGCTTGAACATTTTATCCAAACTCCTCCTCAAAGTCCAACTCCTAATCCGGCATTCACTCCAGCCGCATACCCAAATAGACAAACTCCCTCTGCTTCTAAGTCAGTATATGTTGAAACCGCATTTCTGGCTGATATACCCATATGCGATAAGCATATCAATATTGACCCAAATAAATTAGCCCCCTTATAGCTCACTAATCACTTGAACCTTACCAATGGAGCCAAGACTCGTGAATGGTACGAGGCTGTACTCATGGAAACTGGTTCAGTATCCATCGTACATTTCTATCAAGGTAATACTAAACTATATGCATATTCTAAGTTACAAATTAAAAAACTATTATCTTATGAAGATTTGGGTAACAACCCTATGCAAGGTAAAAAGTTAGCCAATCTTGAATTTCAATACAAATATTATAAATATGCTGAGTATATTGAGGCCTGGCATAAGGTCTTTGCATATCAAAATCCAAATAATACTCATTCTTGGTATGTCCAATTTAAATTCCCTATCTTAGAACGGTTTCCTAGCTGGTTCCGACATTGGTTCCTGATATGGGGATCACATACTCAAATATTACCAGATGAATTTCAAGCTTTTCAAGAAAAATTTGCCATTCAAAATACATGCACTCCCCAAGATGATTATCACCTATACTTTATGGCTATCTATCAAATCCCATGGATTCTAAAATGGGATTACACTCTTTCTGAAAATAATACCAATAATTTTGAATATGTCCCTCGCCTTGGTAAAACCATCAAAATCAAATGGTGGGATATTTACAGTACTAAACCCTCTTCTTTGACACTCAAACGTATGCCTCCTCAAGTTGACATAATTCAAACCCAGGAAAATAATACTGTCAGCCTTCCCACATTTTTTGCATATCTTAAAAAAATGAGACTATCCCATCCAAATACCACTCTCGAAGAGCTCGAAGAGCTCGAAGAGCTCGAAGAAAATCTCTTGCAGATCTTTGCCTCTTCAAATCCAGGACCAACTACATCAGAAGAAACAGTGCAATCAGGAAACCCTCTTCTCGAAGATTTTAGTCAAGATCCAAACGCATAACCCGACCCGATAGGCCCAAGTCGACAACGACCATATCGGCATCCCTATAAAAGAAAGATTCCATTTTCCCTCGATATGACTTCACTCAGCAAATGATTCCCTTTGTCCCCTTCGCTCCAAAAGAAGATGCCACTGCACAGTATAAAGCAGCCGAGACAAGACCCTTGCACAGTAATATCCCTATGTGACTAATTTGGGGTCACATCAGATCTCTTTTCCTGCCCACGTGTCTTCCACATGACCTCTTTTCCCTTCGCACGTACGCCACCGCCACCACAGTAAGATGACCTGTCACCCTCACCGACGCACAATCGTCCACGTGTCCCCTCACCGACACGCAACCTTCACCAAACGCCAGCCACGTGTCCCACTTCAAGTTACCCTCTACACCACGTCATCTCTCCCAGCCAAGTGTCTCACCTCAGCTACCGTCTTCGATACGGCACCTTCCTCAGCCACATCTTTTCCTTCAGAACGAAGGCACTGAGCCTCTCCTTCTGCCTATAAATACTCCTTCTCACCTTTGGAAACGGAAGGCTTCGTAGGGATTAGGAAGCATCAATAGCAAGCATAATGACTCATATTACTTTCTCATCTTTCTTCTCTCATCTTCTTTCTTCTCCTTTGCTTTTCTATTTTCTGTAGATAGTAGGTTTATTCTCTTCAACCGTCTGTACATCAAAGTCGGTAACCTCTTTATACTTTCGTAAATGTGTGATTGTAATATTTTCTCTCTACCTTCTTACTATCCTTCCGAGTGGAAATACTTTGCCAGTTTATGTATATACAAACAGTAAGTTAGACTGTTTCTTTCCTAATATATGATGCAGTTGAAATTTGTATTTACTTTTAAACTTCACAATCTCACTCATACGTCTTGGATTATTCTTGATATATCTTGGATTTCTGCTTTAATTCTCATATGTGTTTTCTTGTATTATGTTTCGATTTTACAACAATTAATAATTTATAACTCTGCTCTATTTACGTTTTTAAGATAAATGCTAGACATTTTATTAAGGTAGATCTTGCGCAAAAATTGGTATCAGAGCAACACCCTGTTTAGAGAATTAATAGTTGTCACTAATTACTGTATCTAATGAAACTTATTAAATTAATCCATTAGAGAAAGTTGGTCCGAGCATTGAGGTTAGAGACGCTCAGACACCCAGTCTAAAGACCGTTAAGGCCAGAAGAGCCGCTGAGGTCGAAAGAGACATAAGAAGTAGTTACAGAGGACTGTCCAGATAACACTCAACCGCAACCTAATAATGGAAAAATTTATTAAGAATCTATCAGATAAAGCAATTAGTTCAACTAGTAGTACTCTAAGAATTAAAAATAAAGAAGAAATTATCATAAATGCTATAGAAGCCCAAATTCAAAATTGGAACATACCAAAGGTTCCAATATCTGATGTTTATAAAAAAGGTACTTTTGATCTTAAAATGGGATATGCTATCAAAACAGAAGAACAGACTCTATCTGTTACAAGTAACCAAGAGGATTTCCAATTATTATCTCATAAAATATTACAAGTCCATAAAACAAAAAATTATAAATATCTCCATATAGGTTTAATACAAATAGCAGTTAAACCTTTAACACGTTTAGGACTTAATAATTCTATCCTGGTATGTCTACGTGACACTAGACATAATAGATTTTCTGACTCATTACTCGGAATGATTGAATCTAGCATATGTAGTGGACTAATTTATTTTAATTGTTTTCCTAATTATTCTGTATCAATTACAGATCCAAATATCTTAAATGTTTTAATTCTAAACTTGAAAACTCAAGGATTTGACATGATGTTAGGTTCCCAAAATATAGCCATTGTCTATCGCATTTATTACAAAGTAATGAATACGTTATGAACTAATGTACTTCAAGTAGACACCCGAGGACAGACTATATTTTTCCAAACCAATATAGAAAAATCCAATACCATCATACCAAAAACAATATCCTGGTCAGACATTATCTTACTAGAATCATGGTCTATTCATAATGAAAACCAACCATCCCAAACATCTATACAAATATTCCAGATAAAATTATAGAACATACAGATGGAAATATCGAAATCCAATTTACTAATAATAAAACTACTATTCCTACTACCATAGTAGATTCTATCGTTGTTCCTCAATTTTCTCCCAAAATTGAACCATCAAGACAATCTGTTACTACATATACCCAAAGTCCACATCTAAGGACTCCTTCTTCCACAAGTAATACTCCTCAGAGACAACAAATTGATGGATTAAGAAGAACACCAGATAATATTATTATTCCACAATATAAACAAGCTCAACAAGAACCTAAAGAATCTGACTTCCTTCAAGTCTTACAACTTCAAGAACAATTCGATAATCAATATATCGAAAATGACTATTTATCTATTAAAAATACAGATATAAGAGAATGGTATCTAGATACATTTGAACC
>NW_006499855.1:1142689-1168643 GCF_000471905.2 Amborella trichopoda
CTTACGTAGTACGTAGAGTTAGGTAGTCGTTACGTAGTAGTACGTGTACTTCGTTTACTTACCTACTACTACTAGTTATTCTTTCTTGTTCTTCTTCTCTCTCTCTCTCTCTCTCTCTCTCTCTCTCTCTCTCTCTCTTAGTTGATATATCTGGTGGTGTATCCAACCATCCAGTTTCTTTTCTGAAGTCATTAAGTGTGTGAGAGATTGATGAGTGCTTTAGTATATGTGTGATTCCTCTTGGAGTTCAAGTAGTTATTATTGCATATTCGCGTCGAACCTCTATGTAAGTTTTTATAGTTATTCATTGTGCTTATATATTTAAAGTTTGTTCATGTTATATTTGTTTATAGTTTTAAGTTTATGACAGTTTTAAGGATTGATAATTCAAATATTAGAGATCTTCTTAGAAGTTCAACCTCTTCAGTTCCACAATCTAAATATGAAAGAATACTCA
Source organism: Amborella trichopoda (assembly GCF_000471905.2). The sequence continues at coordinate 1,143,147 of NW_006499855.1, forward strand.
CTCATAGGAGAACTATTATTGAAAGACTCAATAGAACTCCAAACCAAGTTCAACAACTAGTCCACAGAGTAGATACTCCAGAATCTTCTGAATTAGGAGAACCGACACGTTCTGATCTTTGATTTTGATATATATATGGTACAGAAGGAAGAAGAATTCAAAATTGATAAAGAATGGATTAAAAAGGATTTCTTTTCTGAAGAAAATAGACAAATAAGATAATAGTTCTTCAAAGATTTTAAAAAACCTATTCGAGATGTCTTCCATTTAAAATTTAACAAGTTCATGATAAAACATAAGGCAAATGTCAAATTTTTAAAATGGTTAAAATACATAGCTAAAGACTATGGAATAAAAATTCCAAAATTTGAAATAAATACGGTCGAAAAATCTTTTCAGACTTTTCAAACCACGAAAGGAGAGACAATTGAGTCTATTCATCCCCCTGAGACTAGCTTATAACTTAAGAGAGAAAAGTTCAAAGAGAAAATTAAAGTTAAAGCCTCACCCTTTAAAATAGGACCTAAAGAAGCTGACCATAATATGACCAAGCTTGAAGGAATACCACATATTATTGAACAAAATAATTATACAAATGTTTTCCTCCAAACAATACGAAAGCAAGCTACAAGAATAGAAAATGCAGTTAATAATTTAAAACCAACTGCAGAAGATAAAAAAATTCGTAAGCTAAAAGAAGCTGTTCTGTTTAAACCTCCTCCAACTATTGAAACATAAAAGTTTAGCTTACAAGGAATAAAGAAAAAAGAAGACAATAGGGAATTAGTCAATGAATTGGTTAAAAGATTGGAAAAATTAAAATCAATGAAAGGGAGAAAGGTCCGTCCTCTAAAACGAAGGAAGGAGATATTCAAGTCCTACAAAAGGAACCTGACCAAGAAATTTCAGATATAGAAAAGGCTTTTAAAACAGAAAGCTTAGAAGTTAATAGAATTGATTATGGGAGAAAAATTAGACCAGTATCCCAAACCAGAATGTACTATCCTAGACCAACCCTAGTAGATCTTCAAATAGAAGAAGACCTAATTTCTACCTCGTCTCCTATTCAGGAAAATCCATAGTAAACTGGAATATAGACGGCATGACTGAAAATCAAATCTTAGATCTTATGAAACACATGATTATGTATACCACTGCCTGCAAGGCAAGTGGAAATCAAGACCACGAGATAGCCAAGGCCATAATATGTGGATTTACAGGATGGCTAAGAGGTTGGTGGGATTTTCATATGGATGAAGAATAAAAAAATCAAATATTGAATGCCTCAAGACAATGGCTAGTCAAGAATGAAACTGGCCAAGACAATAGAATCCAAGAAGGAGATGCAGTCAATACACTAATATATATAATCACCTTCCATTTTGTAGGAAGCACTGCTTTGTTGGCAGCGAGGTCTGAAGATTTGTTATCAAATCTAAGATGTCCTACACTCTCTCATTATAAATGGTATAAAGATGTATTTTCTCAAGATTATTATCAAGAGATGATAGTAAATCAGACCATTGGAAATAAAAGTTTGTAGCTAGACTACCACACCTTTTTACAGAAAAGGTAAAAACAAGGCTTAAAAATAAGCATGGTGGAATTATTCTTTATTTTCTGTATACCTTAAGAGAACTATCAGCCAAAATCTGTGCTGAAGGTCTAGCATTATGTACAGACCAAAAGCTTTGAAGACAATTGGAAAAACAGATAATAACAGGGAGAAAGGAGTTAGGAGATTTATGTGAACGGCTTGGCTATAATACCCTACCCCCTTCAAAACCCTTTCGTAAAGAAATGCATGAAAATTTCAGAAAGAAAAAATATAAACAATCTTCAAAGAAAAGAGAAAATTTTCCAGGAAATTTCTATAATACAAACCATCCTTTAAAAGTAAGGGAAAAAGAAAAATTCATGTTTGTTATAATTGTGGCAAAGTAGGCCATTAAAAAAATAAATGTAGAGTAAAAAAGAAAATTAACTCTCTAAAAATAGATAATAGTCTTAAAACCCAATTATTTGAGATACTCCAAATAAAAGAAGAAACTTCTGATGCTTCTGATTCAAAAAATGAAATGTTAATTGAAGAAATTAATGATGATGAAGATATTATCATTAGTAGTTCTGATTCAGACTCTGATGATGAAAATAATCCAAAAGAAGAAAATTGCCAATGTAATTTTTACAAGGCAGTCATTGATATGAATGGGTTAAGTATCAACACCCTTACAAAAGAAGAAGATCTGACTATAGATCGTATTGACAAAATAACAGATTCAGAGGCTAAAAGGGAAGCCTTAGTTCAATAAATCAACATGTCCAAAACTCCATCTGAAAAGGCAAGATCTTCTCTTGTTTCAGCAAAAGAAGATTATAGTTTTCATGATATCCTTAGAAGAGTGCAAAACAAAACCCAGGTTGATACAGAACCCTCAATCTCTGAATTAAAACATGAGATAAATGAGGTAAGAAACGAGTTAATAACTCTAAAAACAAGGGTTCAAATCCTAGAATTAACCCAGAAACCTCCTAAAGAAGAAATTGAAGATGAAAACATAGAATTATTATTCGATAATCTGATAACTAAATATGATATTCCTTTACCACTCGAAGTGGAGGATACCTTTCCTAAAACAAAGGAAGAATCTGAGACCTCTAAAGCTAATATGAACATGTTAGAAAAGGTGCAGAATTGCAAGTTTGTAAACCTGGTCGACAAAATAATAACCCAAAATTGGTTTACTAACATCAAAATTGTAATACAAAAGGAATACAGTTTCAAACTACTGCCCTGGCAAACTCAAGAGCTGACCTGAATTGCAGGGAGGGCATAAGGAATCAACAAAAGTGATCGATGGAAATAATCCCTAGCCCGAGGAAAACCCTGGCATCACCATCAACATCAAACGTTTTAATAAGAAGGCAAATACAAGATATTGATATATCTCCCCTTCAAATACCAATAAGTACTCAAACTCCTAGTACTAAAACCACATATTTGAAAACAGCATATATTCCTTTGCTGATTATAGAAAATAATCACCAGTCGAAAACCCAACTAAAATAGCCGTCATATATTTAAGGCAACATATGCATCTCAATATGAATGAAAGATGCAGGGAATGGTATGAAAATATCCTTATGAAAACAGGTTCGGTATTTATAATACACCATTACCGAAACAATGATATAGAAATAACATACTCCAAATTCCAAATCAAAAGGGTTATCTCTTACCAAGAATGGAGACTAGATCCTTTAAAACCAAGGATCACCAATACGAAATGACTTAAAATCAAATTCTATTACTTCTTTGAACACATAATAGCTTGGGATGAAGTTTTTGCATACCAAAATACAAAAAATTCATATAGCTGGTATATTCAGTTTAAATTAACAGAGCCAAAAGAGTTCCCAATTGGTTTAAAAATTGGTTCTCTAAATGGGGATCATCAAGCCAAATTCTACCTACAAATCTACAAATTTCACAGAGAATTCTCTGATTACAATAGTCAAAGTCTTAAAAGAGACTATCATATATATTTCATGGCCTTATATCAAGTCCCGTGGATTTTAAAATAGGATTATCAAATCTCGAAAGATCCTATGGATAAGTGGGATTATATTCCCGAATTAAGGAGACAAATATACATCAAATAGTGGGACAGTTATAAAAATGAATCCCTAAGTTCAGATAAAAAAAAAAGAAACTTATACCTTCAGTTTCATCTCAAAAAGCAAAAATAGAAATAGCAGAATATGTTGCAATATTACAGCAACAAAACCATAAACTATCTAAAGAAGAGCTCACAAGGAAGCACTGGAGTACTATAAAAGACAATGAAAAAATGTCCACCTCTACTCAGAGTGATGAATAAGAAGACTACAGTCCAATAAACAGTGATGACTGTGCAGGCGTTGAATTTTTTTCAAAGTAAAGAAAATTTCCTACTAAAGCAAGGCCTATTCAAATGAAGAATAGGCTACTTGAGATTTGTAAAAAGGAAATAAAAGAATTACTAGATAAAAAACTTATAAGAAAAAGTTCATCACCCTGGAGTTGCTCAGCTTTTTATGTTGAAAAGGCCTTAGAAATAGAAAGCGGAGCTCCTAGGTTGATCATAAATTATAAACTACTCAACAAAGTTTTTAGATAGATTAGATATCTGAGCCCAAATAAAAGAGACCTTCTGGATAGATTGGCTAACGCCTGTATCTTCTCAAAATTTGATCCCAAATCAGGTTACTAGCAAATCCAGATTGCTGAAACGGACAAATACAAAACTGCTTTTAATGTCCCATTTGGACAATTTGAATGGAATGTCATGCCCTTTGGATTAACAAATACACCATCAAAATTTCAAAATATCATGAATGAAATTTTTAATCCATATACTAAATTTATGATTGTCTATATTGATGATGTACTTGTTTTCTCATAATCTATTGATCAACATTAGAAACATTTAAGTACATTTATAAAAGTAATAAAAAATGCCGGCCTAGTAGTTTCAGCAAAAAAAATAAATCTATGCCAAACAAAAATAAAATTTCTTGGACACAATATCTAAAATATGCTACACTCTCTCATTATAAATGTTATAAAGATGTATTTTTCTTAAGATTACTATCAAGAGAGGATAGTAAATCAAACCATTGGAAAGAAAAAGCTTATAACTGGACTACCACACCTTTTTGCAGAAAAGATAAAAACAAGGCTTAAAAATAAGCATGGTGGAATTATTCCTTATTCTCTGTATACCTTGGGAGAACTATCAGCCGAAATCTGAGCTGAAGGTCTAGCATTATGTTCAGACCTAAATTTCGAAGACAATTGGAAAAACAGAGAATAACGGGGAGAAAGGAGTGAGGAGATTTCTGTGAACAGTTTGGTTATAATATCCTACCCCCATCAAAACCCTTTCGTAAAGAAAAGCATGGAAATTTTAGAAAAAAAAAATTTAAACAATCTTCAAAGAAAAGAGAAAAATTTTCCATGAAATTTCTACAAGACAAACCATCCTTTACAAGTAAGGGAAAAAGAAAAATTCATGTTTGTTATAATTGTGGCAAAATAGGCCATTACAAATAAACAAGCTTTATGATATACCAGAAGATTGAAAAAACAATCTTCAAATAAACAAGCTTTATGGTATACCAGAAGACTTATTCCATTCTGGAGGATTCTTTTTCAGTTTTTGAAATAAAGGTTTTGCATCCAGGGTCAGATCTTTATAAAAATCAGAAATATAATTTAAACATCCAAAGAATCTTTGCAATTCAGTTTTTCCTTTTATTACATCTAGAAATTTAGATGCGAATTCTATTGCTCTATCAATGTGAATGATTCTTCCTTGAAAAATATTGTCCTAGAATCTTATTTTTGTTTGGCATAGATTTATCTTTTTTGCTGAAACTACTAGGCCGGCATTTTTTATTGCTTTTATAAATGTACTTAAATGTTTCCAATGTTGATCAATAAATTCTAAAAAAACAAGTACATCATCAATATAAACAATCATAAATTTAGTATATTGATTACAAATTTCATTCATGATATTTTGAAATTCTGATGGTGCATTTTTTAATCCAAAGAGCATGACATTCCATTCAAATTGTCCAAATGGGACCTTAAAAGCAGTTTTATATTTGTCTTTTTCAGCAATCTGGATTTGCCAGTAACCTGATTTGAGATCAAATTTTAAGAAGATACAGGCGTTAGCCAGTCTATCCAGAAGGTCTCTTTTATTTGGGATCAGATATCTGATCCATCTAAAAACCTTTTTGAGTGGTTTAGTTTTGTTCTGCTCTGTTTAAGGGATAGCCGACACAAAAGATTCACTGATTCTTTATTAGAAATAGTCGAATCTAGTCTTTGTAATGGCCCAATATACTTTAATTATTTTTCAAATTTCTTTTAATGTTCGATGTTTTTAATTTTTGAAACATGTCATGTTTTTTTATTTTCTAAAATTTGTTTCAATAGATGAATGTTTTTTTATTGGTTTTTAATTTTTGAAACATGTCATGTTTTCTTATTGTCTAACATTTGTTTAATTTTTTTATTGGTTTTTAATTTTTGAAACATTTCATGTTTTTTTTTATTGGTTTTTAATTTTTGAAACATGTGATGTTTTTTTATTGTCTAAAATTTGTTTCAATAGACGAACGTTTTTTTATTGGTTTTTAATTTTTGTAACATGCCATGTTTTTTTATTGTCTAAAATTTATTTCAATAGACGGACGTTTTTTTATTGGTTTTTAATTTTTGAAACATGTCTTTTTATTGGTTTTTAATTTTTGAAACATGTCATGTTTTTTTATTGTATAAAATTTGTTTCAATAGACAGACGTTTTTTTATTGGTTTTTAATTTTTGAAACATGTCATGTTTTTTTATTGTCCAAAATTTTTTGGTTTTAAATTTTTGAAACATGTCATGTTTTTTTATTGTCTAAAATTTGTTTCATAGAAAGGGTTTTTAATTTTTGAAATATGTCATGTTTTTTTATTGTCTAAAATTTGTTTCAATAGACGGACGTTTTTTATTGTCTAAAATTTGTTTCAATAGACAGGCCCCACAAACAATAATTAGGCCTAACTGCACGCTGATCACGTGTCTCGCTCAACCAAGAGCAATTAAAAGCACATGCCTCAAGCCTTTATGAAACTCGATGCTCCATAGAATTGTCGAAGTGGGACAATTCTCCAACTGCTTTATGCGTGCAAAGGAACCATGCGTCCTGCTCAACCAAAATACAAAATTAATTTGGGTGGCCACTGAAAATATATATGCAAGAGCATTGCTTGTTTTTTAAAGTATACTAGCAAACCAAATATTGCTTAAAAAATATCCTAACAATTTAAAGTACTTTTTAAACTAATTACGTTTATTAGCAAAATATACAAGCAATTCAAAATATACATGCAAGAGCCATCTTGTTTTTAGATTCACGTTTATTATAATATTATAATTAATAACTATACTAATTACATTGATGAGCAATCTTATATGTTATCTATCAATATATTTATATTATAAAGTATATAATGTATTACTTTTTGTTATAGTTGTAAATTAGATTTTTCTTAAATTAGATGATATTATAAGACAAATTTCAAATTTATTTTTTTGTATAGTAAAATGATTATAAAATACAAACCAATAATTTCAATTTCAATGTATAATATTGTAATTAGTTAGGTTGTGATATGGACGTGTAAAGCGAATTAATAAACATTTGATGTGTACTGATTTCACTTTATATGGGATTTTTTTTTTAATCTTATAATATGAAAGTGTTTTTTAATATTTTTAAACTCTTTTGCTACAATAATATAATATTATATTATAATTAATAATTATACAGACATCCAAACAGAAAAACAATATAGCAATATTCACCTATTTTACAAAATAATGAAAGTACATAATACTTCACTCCTAATTTCTTTTAGAAACTAAATAACGCTATTTTTAGAGATTTATAGTGATTTTTTAAAAAACATTTGGGATGAAACTTACCAATTCGGCCGATTCTCCAATCCTACACGCCAATTCACCAATCCGACACGGTTTCTATGGTCGACAATCTAGGTCGCCGATTCGTTTTTTTAAACATTGTTATAGATTATGGAGTATTGGATTATATTTCTTGTGTTTCTTAATGTGGTATTAACTAATTGTCCAGATCTCAAATACTTCGATTTGTCTTAGTTGATATTAAAGTAGAGAAGAAAATAGGGAAATTATCACTTATATACCTAAATTTTAATAAAATTGAAAAAAAAAAAAAAAAAAATAACGCAACTTCCCAAAACCTCATCACACCCTTTTCCCCAATTTTTTCCTTTTTTTGGATGAAAATACCATTTACGATAGTCTTTCTACCGTAATATATTTTGATCTTTACGGTAATCTAAATACCGTTACAAATTGAGATAGTATTATGGTATAAAAAATATCATAATAGTTTGAAGTTATATTACGGTACATCGAGTACCATAATAACTAATCTACTTTTTACGGTATTCTTAATATAATGTCTTCAAGTTTCACTACAGCAATCGAATTGTTGTAATTGTTTGGCACCTATAACCCTAAATCGAAACCCCATTCTTTCATTACGGTCTGTGGAACCCCCATTACGGTTCTATTGTGCCATGAAAACTTGAGTCGAAGGCTGATTATGGTTTTCATTCTGCCGTTATAGAGCTCAATGTCTGTCCGTCATCAAATATTTGAGGAAGAAATATTTGTCTGGATTTATATAAAATTGCTAGTTTTGGAGTCCACGTTTCCGAGTTATATAAAATTGTTAGTTTTATGATATAAAATCGATTTAAATAGATTTTGGATGAAATTGAGAGATCAAAATTTGGGTTTGTTTTTATTTTTTTTGGCTTTATGATAAATGCCATAAAAAAAAACGAAACAATGAATTATTAATGAATTATCAGTGACAAGAACTACATCCAAATAACTCTTTATATAGAATTTCTTACAATATGGAATTATTCCGAGTTATATAAAATTGTTAGTTCTGTTATATAAAATCGATTTAAATAGATTTTGGATGAAATTGAGATATTTGGATTTGGTTTTTTTTTTTTTTGGAAAAATTGTTCTTGAATGTATGGATTTATTGAGTTTTTAGCCATGATTTCATTGGACATTCGCTTTTATACTATATTGGTAGCGATCTACAAATAGGTATCAAAATTTTATTTGAAGTTGTTCAAATAATTGAGATAATTTTATTAGCCATGATTTCAATGGACATTCAGAAAATTGTATTAGCCATGATTTCAACATTCATATAATTGTTCTTGAATATGTGAAATTTTATTTGAAGTTGTATCATCAAAATTTTATTTGAAGTTTTTTTTTTGTCGATTTGTGATGGTTGAGATCTCTTTTACTTTGTGTCACCTAGAAGACAGTAGTCCATCAGGTTGGATTCAATGTTTAGTAACTAATGTATAAAACATTGATCATTGATTTCTGTCTCCTCATCTGTAAATTTATGATTGCAAAATTATGTTTTTCAGTCATTTGTGCCCCAATTTGTTTATCACAAGCATATGGAGAATTATTGTTTGGAGATTTATCAGGATATTATCGTGTTGTGTTTTTTATCAGGGACTTAAGGAATACTTGTATAAGTATTTAAAAATATATTTATTGTTAATCATGTTAGTTAATCAATATATTTATTTTAGTATCTGAAATCACAAATTCTATTTCAGGATTGGGAAAATACCCTCATGATTGATGAGAAACTCAATGCAAATTCTTTATGGCCGTTAACAAACAATGATCAAATTGATATGGTCAAGAGATCAGGATTGTATCCTCTGACCATAGTACCGATGACTCACCATGATCGTGACACATTTTCTAATATTATTGAGAGGTAAAGCGTATAGACGAACATGAGGCACTTCAATGTAGACATCTGAGAGATGATGCGTACTCTTGGAGATACATGGAAAATTCTCCGGTTAAATGTGACTGGTGTAGCTGCAACTTTGAGGAGAGTGGAGAACTACGAGGATTATGTAGTCTGTATGAAAGGACAGCTGCCACCTGGTCGTAGCCATTTCATGATCCGGCTGACATGGCTGAGGAATACATTTAAGAGGCTACCACATAACTATAACCGCACCACTCTTCTACGATACACGTGAGCCTACCTCTTATATCTAGTCGACTGCACAATATTTACAGATTTCACAGATGGAACGGTTCCTACAATTTACAGTTTTTCAAGGATATAGATGTAGTTGGTCAGTATGCATGGGGTGCAACTGCCTTAGCTTTTTTGTTTCGAGCCTTGTCAAATGTTGTTCATCCGGATCATTAACACCTAAGTGGATCATCCACTCTTTTTGTTGGTAATGCTAGTATATTAATGCTTTCATATTTTTTATAAAATGCGATAGATATTTGTTGTTGTGATTTTTATTTTTTTATACATGCATTTTAGTGTTGTGTGTACGAGCATTTCAAATTGTTGCGCTCAATTCCCAAAGAAATAAAGGCAGGGCAACCTAGATCCCTCAGGTGGGCCGCTCCTAAAGAATGTGATAACGTGCACAACTTCGATCTCGTGGGACGACAAGAGAATGATAACGCGCTTATAAATGATGTTAGTATAGTATATTTATAATTTATTTTGCTTATTTATAATTTAATTAATTTTAGGTGCAGGTTATTTAAAAAATTTGTCTTATTTTTGTCATAGGTCATATGGACCCCATAAAATGATTATCCTAATATAGGACATGAAATTGTAGAGGATAGAGATTATGGGCTTCTTGTCCGTCAGACAACTTTGTTTCGCATATACCACATATGTGGACACATTTATGAGGGGTATATGTCAGATTGCATGCTTCAGCAATTTGGACTTCACTAAGGGATATCAGCAGATCCCTTACAGTGGGAGAGGAGGAAGAGAAATGGGAAGATGACTGATAACTGGGGAGATGAGCTTCAAGCAGAAATTGATATGTGGACGAATATGTTAGATTATATTTATCAGGCAGATGAAGATATGTTCAATGGGAAACCAAAACAAGAATACATCGAGTGGTACAGGTTAAGGACTAGATCCCTGATTCATAATCCATTTAAGAAACGTCTCTCCAAATGCGTACCTCGAGGTTAAACTAATGAAGATAGAATGATAATAATTTATTTTCATATTTCATATGACTTGATGCAATTTAGAAGTCTCAATAATCTAATTTCATATGACTTGATGCAGCCTAGGGTCATCAGCCATGGAACTGAACTTGTACGTAAAGGTTACAATTCAAGAAATTGGGACCTAATTGGGGAAGCATTAGAAGTGCTTAAAATTTATGACCCAAAAGTTGAAGGGGAAGAAGAATCTGAAGAATTGGAGTTGGTTGATGAGATGGATGACAACGTGCCAGTATAGCTTCCTTCTCCAGACGTTCGGCCAAAAAATACACAACCCATCCCCATACCAATTCAACCAGAGGAGCCCAGATGGCAGTTATGTCCTCTTGTTGCAAGATGGGAGGAGAGCAGTTCAAATACAAAGTTGCAGTTACTACAATGGGTTGAGAAATTGCCAGTACGATGAAAGTGTTCATGATCATATATTTATTTATTGTAAAGAGGCCATTAGTGCCTATACTGTTTTTTTGTGATATAGGTGATATTAGGCCATTAGTGCCTATACTGTTTTATGAAACGTTGATATATAAATATCTTTTGGTACATGGCTAGATGCATGACTGAAAATTTGAAATATCAATATTCTTTGTACATGGCTGAGAAGTTCAAATATTAGACCATTAGTGCCATTAGGCCACTAGAGCTTATACTGTTTTATGAAGTTGATATATAAATACTTTTTGGTACATGGATGGATGCATGACTGAATAGTTCAAATATAGATATTCTTTGTACATGATCAGGATAAACTAACATACAAAGACCAACAGGTCACAATAGGTTGAACTTCCTAGTTCTTTTTCCAACAGGTCACAATTAAGACATGCAGAGGTAAAACATACAAAGACTTTCGAGCATTAAGGTCTTTTAATGACCGTAATGTTCGTAAAGACCTTTACAGTAATTTTATGACCGTAGTGGTTATTACGGTAATAAAATTACCGTAAAGCCTTCTAACAGCATTACGGTCATCAAAAGACCGTAATGCTGAAAAGTCCACTGAAATTCCAATGACTCTCGAGCATTACGGTTTTTTGATGACTGTAATGTTCGTAAAGACCTTTACAGTAATTTTATTACCATAATGGCTATTACAGTAAAAAAATTATCGAAAAGCCTTTTAACAGCGTTACGGTCATCAAAAGACCGTAATGCTGAAAAATCCACTGGAATTCCAGTGGACTTTCAAACATTACAGTCTTTTGATGACCGTAATGTTCGTAAAGACCTTTACAATAATTTTAAACTGTAATGGCTATTACGGTAAAAAAATTACCGTAAAGACTTTTAACAGCATTACGGTCATCAAAAGACTGTAATGCTGAAAAGTCCATTGGACTTTCGAGCATTACGATCTTTTGATGACCGTAATGTTCGTAAATTCCTTTACGGATCATTACGATAATGAAATTACCGTAAAGACTTTTAACAGCATTACGGTCATCAAAAGACCGTAATGCTGAAAAGTCCATTGGAATTCCAATGGACTTTCGAGCATTACAATCTTTTGATGACCATTATGTTTGTAAAGTCCTTTACGCTTACTGTAATACAGTAATAAAATTACCATAAATACTCTTAACAGTATTACGATCATCAAAAGACCGTAATGCTTGAAAGTCCATTGGAACGTTTGTAAAAGTCTATAAAATTACCATTGTAAAATTTCCCATAAAATTACCGTAAATATGGGATATAAAGATGGTTAAAATAATACCATAAAAATTGAACAAGGCACTCATCAAAATCAACAAGGCACTGGCCTCTTTACAAATTCATAAACAAAATGACATATCAATAAAAGATCAACGGACACTAATGACCTCTTTACATCATTTTATATACTTGATTTACATATCTTCTGATTATGGCCCACAACCCTGCATCGGCTACGCTTATGAGGCTTAATCTCTTTGTACTTTGTTTACCTGCGACGTTTCTTTGGCCGACCCGCGGTTCGCCTTGCAACTGACGGCATTACTTTGTATAGACAATATCTGGTAACTTTAGTACATCAGGCATTAGGTTAAAGGGAAGAGAATATGCTCTACGGTACATTTGAACTGTGAAATAAACGCCACAAAACTCTATAACATCTTCATGCCTATGATCTATAGCGGCGATTGGATGACTGCACCGCAACCCATTAACCTGCCACACCTGACAATTGCATGTGTGAATCGCTAAATTAACAGCATATTTCTTATCCGCATTGATCTCATACATACCATCATGTGCCCATGTGACTGTATGAAGGAATCTGGACTTATCCCTCCTCAGGTATATTACCTTTTGGGCCTTCGGTGTAAGCACGCCGCTTCATTCTAGGGACATGACTATCTTTTTTGAAAGTTCTGCCATGAGCTTAACCCTTAGGCATTCAAAGAGTTTAATAAGGGGCTTCTCTCGAGCCTGTAATATCCACCGGTTAAATGATTCAGAGATATTCGATATCAAATGATTATATCTACACCCCTAAAAATATGCATTTGCCAAATATTTAGGATGATGTAACATGATCCAGTCATAGGTCTTAGCATTTGTACTCTTAAGCTTTGTCATGTACTCATCGAAGTACGATATAGTCAATACACGTGCAGCTTTTCAATAAAGCTTTGTGAGCGCCGAATTTCTATATGCCTTTATGAAGTTATCAGCAAGGTGATTTATACAATAGCCTTGTTCACTGGTTAAAACTATTGTTTCAATTGCGGCTTGTAACGTTTCTAACGTTCTGAGATAATAGTCAATGCTGGCAAAACAGGCCTCTCACAAACTGCACATTCAGGCTCTAGAAACCAAGTTCAACTTGGTGTATTTTCATTCTCAACCACTGCATATGCTATAGGAAATATATTTTCATTCGCATCTACCAACTGCATCCAATAATATCCCTTTGTATCTTCCCTTCAAAACTGTATCATCTAGTCCTATTAGCAGCCTACAACCAAACATAAAACCATATAAACATAGACGATTGCCTATAAACACACGGTCAAACCTATCATGATCATCTGTTTGAATAATTGTTAAGGTTCCAGGGTTAGTGACTCGGATCTTATGAAGATATTTAGCGAGATCCTCGTATGACTTTACATAGGAACCCTCATTTATCTGTTGTGCAACCTCTTTGCCCCGCCATACTTGTTGGTAAGATAAAATGATATTGTGATCACGTTGTATATCATTAACCACATCTCTAGGTGCAAGATTGGGCATATCATTCAACCGGTCTTTGATTTTGCTTGTCACCCAATGGCTTCGAGTAAGTGGCTGATGAACTCTATCTATTCCGCTGGCACATGAGTGCACGTTACAAACTTCTTCACCCTGAAGAAGTTTGTTGTACTAAACCCTAACAACGCATTAGCCATAAATACCTATCTGCAGTACACCTCACTCATACACGTCTCAACTCGCTTTTTATAAACTTCATATTGAAATTTGTGATATGACATAATCAATAAGGTGATTACGGCGTGCCTGTACATCATCAAATTCCTGACCCTCTCAAAGTACAACTTCATAACGGTTAATCCGTAAGGGGCTTTCTATCGGATCGATGTCATTGATATGCCGCTCGATTTCTGATTCATGCTTATTTTGTATGCTTATGCCAGCAGCACATTCACTGTGACCTATTTGCTCTTGTCAGGATGTGTTGTGGAAAGAAAAAAAAAATCAAGACAAGTCAGAATGATCCTAACTCATAACAAAAAATTGACAAATAAGAAAATTAATGATTTTCATTGCAAACTTATTACATTACCAATCTTGATAGACCATTATCGGGCATTGTTGGTGGTCGATATTCAGTGCAGCCAAACTCAATATGTCTGTTTGATATGTACATAGCGATGGGAGAAGACCCTTCCATCATATTGGCAATGTCGTCATCATCATCAATGCGTATCATATTACTGTTACTTAGTAACCCTGGGTCAATATACCTAATACTCATGCTACTTGGGACATAATTTGATACTTTTGACATGTGATCATTGACTTGTTCAAATGATGGGATCCCCTTAAAAACTATAACCTTTACATCCCCACCATCATAAAAAATACTTCCATCATTAGATTTCCTCTTAAAAAAAACATCATAATGTAAAACGATTTTCACTCTGTTCTCGCCTATTATTGTTGCGTATAAGCTGAATCACCGCATAGAAATTTCAAATGGAAACATATACAAAATACTTATAAGAAGTTCAAAATACTTACAAATAGTGAGGAGGTTGCATGAGGGACATTAGATTGCAATACATATGCCATAATATAAAAAATATATATACAATGGCCAACCCAACTACATCAAGTATTATAGAAAAACACTATTTTCATAGTCAACCATTAAAAAAATCTAAAACTTATTTATGCAATAATATAAATAAATCTAAAACTTATTTATGTAATATTTTAATCAAATTACATCAAGTACTATAGAAAAACAACATATTATTTTTTTTTTAGATGCTAAAAACAACATAATATTTTGATGACATACCTAAACATTAGTGTTGGTATGCATATTTAATGCTTTCAGAGACCTCGTTCAAATATTGATAAATAATAGATGATATGATAGAAAATAAATGAGAGAGATAAAAAATGGATGAGAGAGATAAAAAATGGGTGAAAGTGCTAAACAAATCGTCAAAATAGGGTTTTATGAAATAATTGGTATAAAAAAAAAACGGGAAATAATTGTGGTAATTTTAATACCGTATAATTTGTGGAAGTATTATGGTACTACGAGTACCGTAATTTCATGTAAACATAATACGGCAATTAAATAACCGTACAAACGCTCCTTATTATTACGGTATATATATTACTGCATCGACTTTTCTAAACATTACAGTATTTAAATTATTGTAATATTTTTTACTGTAAAAAGACTATCGTAAAGGGTATTTTCATCCAAAAAGAGCCAAAAATTGGAAACAATGGTGTGGGCGAGGTTTTGAGAAGTTGGGTTTTTTTTTTCTGATTTTATTAAAATTTAGGTATATTAGCAATAATTTCCCAATAAAATAGTTTGGTTGGTTCTAGAGAGGAAAGAAAATAAAGATGATGACGGAGGGACAGAGAGAGACGTGTGAGAGATAGAGAGATAGGGAGGGAAAGTGAGTGGCTTAGAGGTCACATGTGACATCTACCCCTCTTATAATATTAAGTAACCCTAATTACAACTTATGGACAATATTGCGCTTATTTAAAGACATAAGACAGTTAAGGACTAAAAAAAGACAAATGACAGTTCTGTCCATTAAATACCATAAAACCTATTCTTTTTATTTCCAACACTTCGTCCCAAGTTGGTGCATCGATATCAATAATGCCTAGCTTGCTTGTGATGTCATATAATATGTCCAGTCCAACAGCATTGGTAAAGATCTGCTAGTTGATCTTTAAACTTCACATGAAGAGTATGAATGATCTTGGCAGCAACATTCTTTGTGATAAAGTGACAATCTACTTCAATGTGTTTTGTCCTTTCATGAAAAGTAAGATTTTTTGCAATATGAATGGCAGCATGGGAACCTTAACTCTGAGACCCAAATAAAGAATAGCACTTTTGATCCACATTACTTAACATGTTGTATGAGCCATTGCTTTGTATTTTGCTTCAACACTTGATCTTGCCACTACATTTTCCTTCTTGCTTTTTGAAGTAATCAGGTTTCCCAAAGCGAAGCTACAATAGCCATTGTGGATCTTCTATCAGTTTGGCAACCAATCTAATCAACATCTATGTAAATTGCAGGATGTCCTTGATTTAAGAAAAATATTCATTTCCCTCGTGCATGAGATATCTTAATATTTTGTACACAACATTGAAGTGGGTCTTAGTGGTGCATGCATAAATTGGCTGACCAAGCTAACTGCATCAGAAATGTCTAGTTGAGTTATTGTGAGATATATAAGCTTACCCCCTATTCGTTAACACTAATTAGGATCTTTAAGTAACTCTCCACTTTTATCATGAAGTTTATATGATTGAATTTTAGAAGAGTATCTGCAAGTCTAGATCCTAACATCCATGTTTGTTGTAACAAGTCCAACATGTATTTTCTTTGGGAGATGGCTATCCCTTTCATTAATCTTGCCACTTTATTTCCCAAATCTTTGATCTCAAACACTGTGGATAAATAAGATTTAAGATCCTCAATGCCCTTCACAATATCCCCTGTCACAACAATATCATCAACATGCACAATAAGGGCAGCAATTCCAGCGATATCCTTCTTCATAGAGAGTTTATGATAAGCTTGACTCCTTTTGAGCCCAAATTTCATCAGTGCCTTACTGAATTTTTTAAACCATGTTTTCCTCAAAAAAAATGTAAACCATGTTCTAGGAGATTGTTTAAGTCCGCATATTGTCTTCTTTAATTTGCAAAACTTTCCTATCTCCCCTTTAATCTGAAAACCAGGAGGGCATGGTCATATAAATTTCTTCTTGGATGTCTCCATGCAAGAATACATTCTTAACATCTAGCTGATGGAGTAGCCACGATTTATTCGCAGCTAGTGAAAGAATGTTGCTCACAACGTTCAACTTGGCCGCAAGTGCAGAAGTGTCTTGGTAAGAGTTTATACTAGGAGTTAAAAGTACGATTATGTGAGCTAGACAAATATGTGCCTATTAAAATTTCTTTCTTTTCTTTTATTCTACCGCCCAGATTACTTACACGTGTCCAAATACAACTTTTAAATCAAGAGAATAACAAAGATGTCAAGGATTCTCATTTGCATGCCATCAAAACACAATTTCATTCAATACATTAAACTGAAAATTGCATATGACATTCAATGAGTTCAAGAAAACATGGAAGAAGACACTACCAAATACCTTACCTTAGGTTACCCCCAAGGACTTCATACAGCCCACATCGGATCGCCATCACCAATAACACACAAAATCTTGGTCCTAACCTTGTCTCTTAATTCAAGAAGCCTAGGCAAAACCTATTGTGAACATGACATGAGATGCAAGCAAAATACCATGCATAAACACAAGCACAAGTACCACCACAAAGCTAGGGCGTACCCCTTAGGATTTCTTTAGGCTCTATATAATTCAAAACCCATAAAATAAAATAAATAAGATAGAGAGAGAGATTGGGTGTACCTGCCTATGAGGGAGAGGGAGGTCAACTTTGTCCACAAATGTAGAGAGCACACCCCCTATAGAGAATATTTATAGAGAGGAAATATTGTTAGACAAAAAAAAAAAATGATCGTTTGGCTCTGATATTGTTGAAAAAAAAAGTTGGGGTTTTAAGGCACGATGATGTCATCTAACCCAAAGGATGATGGCAGCCCTAGACACAATTCATATACATCTTTGTTAATATTGACCCCTGCTACAGCACCGTGCTATAGTACCATCTTTATTGATTGCTTGACTCTGATACCGAGTTGAATTAAAGTTGAGAAGAAAAGAGTTTGGTAGGATCTAGAGAGAAAGAGAGGAAAGAAAATAAATATGATGATGAAGAACTAGGGAGAGAGAGAGAAAGAGAGAGAGAGAGAGAGAGACGTGTTATAGGTAGAGAGAAAGAGGGAAAGTAAATAGCTTAGAGATCACATGTAGAAAGGGAAAGTTGGTTGCTTAGAAGCCACTTGTGACCTCTACCCCTCTTATAACTTAAGTAATAACCCTAATAACAATTTGTGGACAATACTGCCTTTATTTAGAAACATAGGACAAATAAGGACTAAACAAAAGATAATTGATAGTTCTATCCATCAAATAGAATAAAGTTTATTCCTTTTAAAGTTGTTGGAACTTGGATTGATTAAACATAAAAAATTGCATTAAAAATGCGTCAATTTGCATTTTTTACATACAATTTGGACCTAAAAATGTCTTTTTGAACATCTCCCACCCCTATTCTTCCACCTGAGCCGCCTAGAAACCTAGGAGGCCTGGACCCCCTCAGCCGCTTAGACGCCGCCCGGTGTTTTTTGGAACTTTGGTCCAGATTGTATTATGTATTGTGTTTCTTATGGTGTATAACAAAACAATCGTACTACCATCGGTGACCCAATAACATATGACACGCATCTAGTGACAACACATCACAACATAAAGATTCCGAATAGGTTTTCCCAATTGAAATATCAACGAAACAATGAGAATTAACATGGATTTCATTTCCTCATTTGAACCATAAAATTTTACATAGCCGTGAATGCTTCTTATACTTTATAACTTGTCCATAATCCTGTGTGATGCCATTTTGCTGCCACCTCCTGCTATCAAAATGATGGTGCGACCTGGGCAGTACACCTTGTGCAGATATTGGTGTAAAGTCAAGGCTCCTCAATCATCTTTAAGGCTATTAATAACTGCATGCATGATGACAATAAATTTTCTCTCATCTAGATACATAACAACATCACTGCCTTCAGGTTCTTCATCGAGCTCCTTGTCATGAATAGACCTCGCACCAATATCTCCTTTATAACCTTCATCCCCGTCATGTAACTGTGTACTGCCTTTTGGGGCATTTAAAAGGATCAATGCCCAAGCTCGCCGCATTTAAAATACTGCTTTAGATGCACCACTTGTCCTTGAACTTGAGCCAATGACATCTCTGAGTTTTGATTTGCAACACGACCCTTTTTAACCAAAGATGTTCCTTCAATCAAAAGAATGATTTACAGAGCCCCTCCTCAACTTTGTTTCAACTTTTTTCTTATATCCTTCTTAAGACTAAAGTTCTAAGCAAAATTGACTCGTCTTGAATTTGAACTATTCGGTCGAGTTCCATACCTTACAACGAGCTAAGCATTATTATCATTCATCTCGTTTTCGATCATCAATAACTAGAACTCGTATGTGTATTCTTGCATGATCAACTACTTTTGATGAAGATGATAGAATCTCTTATATAGGGCTTCTGCATTATTAGAGGGAACAACCTTCTCCTTTCATGATTTCATATTCCTCCAAGTCACAATTTTAGACTTGACTTTACAAACTTGACTTGCTTGCAACTACTGCCAGCAGATTAGGGCATGGCACTCCACAAATTTTACCTTCTCTTCTTCTGTTAATTATTTCCACTCGTAGAAGATATTCTACACTGGCAATCCAATCTGTGAAATCTGCTAATGTAATCTTTCTGAAAATTTAGGAATATCAAACCGAATTCCTTGTTTTGACCCTCAAAGAGCACAAACTGTAAGATTTTCTAACGTGATTTTTCTCCCCTGGTTATAGAATGGGTTCAACTCCTCAGTTTCAGACACTTCATTGTCATGAATGATAGATTGTTATTCATAGTAGTCGTGGCACACTTCTAGCACCAAATCCTCAAATCTCCTCATCAAGTCTTGGAATTCTTCCTGTGTTGGTCCAAGCGCCTCTAGCCATCTTCCTGTGTTGGTCCAAGCGCCTCTAGCCATTGCTCAAATTTGTAGCAGATCTTATGATGCTTTTGGAGATGATTGGTGGAAGTTCGAATAAACAAAGAAGAATAAAAAAGAAACTCTGATAATTTGATTGACAAGAATAGGAAGCTAACAGTTAACTACTTCCCAAAAGAAAAAAAAGAACTGGAAGCTAACAAGTCTAGCTTCAATGGCTCTCCAAATTTAATAGAACTCCAAAGAAACATTGTTGTTGAAGGAAATAATCAACTCTAAATGAAACCCCTAAGTTATACACTTTATTTGACCCCTAATACCAGTTCTAGTATAATTAAAACTGCTAATTAAAAATAGAATCCATATTAGACACTTTTAACCTTGGAAAAATAAAATAAGACAAAACCATCCTACATAAACATTTGTAAAACAATATCCCAACTTTGTATATACGTAACTTTTCATTCTAATGTTTAAATCGCTATTATTATCCCTTTTTGGAAACCGTGGCATAATCCCATGAGGTGAAAACCCGTTTCGTGATTTTCTTGACCATTCGGGGCCCAAAAATGCCTCTAAAGACATGAACGTTGGACATGAAATTTGTTGTGTGAATTTGGCATGCATTACAAATTAAGAAGTACGATGTTTTCATTTGCTAGAAAAAACTAATAATGAATGAAAATATCCGACATCCACAAAAAAATAAATGAAAATACCTAGTATCATGATATGAGTTTTTTCTCATATAAAAAAAAAACTGAAAGTACCCTATCAATGTTCAAAAAACCGTCGAGTGGTACATAGGCGGCCTATGGGTCTAGGCCGCCCCGTGTCTAAGCGGGCTCCCAGAACCTCGGCCTAGTAGAACCCCTACAATCTAATGGGGTTTAGGTTTAAAATGAACCTAAAACCTACTGTTTTCCCTTCTTATTTTTCTAAAAGAACCCAAAAATACCCCTCAATGAGGGGCATTCCGCCCCTGGGCAGGGTTCCTCACCCAAGCAGCCGCCTAGGTGCTAGGTGGTCCACCTTTTGGAATAATGTACCACGTTCATATTCTTAACTTAAAATGAAAATTGTTTTTAGTTCCATATATGTTTTCAATGATTTGGTAAAAACGACATGATCAAGGTAAATCAAATAAGTCTTGATCTAACCAACGATTTAAAAAACTGACTACCAAGCGCCTTGGCTTCTGCCTAGGCGGTCCAGAAGCCCTGGGCAATGTGCCCAGGCCTAGGCTGCCAAACTAAGCGGGTGGTCCCTAGGCGGCCGCCGGTGGTATGGCGCCCGCCTAGGTGGTACGGCGCCCGCCTAGGCAGCCGCCTAGCACCCAGGAACGGAAATACCATTTGTTGATTTTTTTGAAAAAAAAATTGTTTTTAAAGGTTGGTTTTAAGTTCATTTGAAATCTAAACCCACTAGATCCCATTTTAGTGAGAGAGAAATCTAAAAAAAAATAGAATTTGTTATTTTCATTGGATCGAAGTGTTTATCAAATTTACGGGAAATTGATACAAACATCACCCATTAAGATTAGATTTAGTTTTGAAATATGTTTAGGCCTATTAGAGGGTGCTTATGAATATTTTAGCACCATAAAACATCTCAGAGGTGGAAGTTTGGAGTTCGAGCAATCAAAGTAAGTGTAAAACTTTATCTTTTAGATTGCTTGTATTATTTTGAGATGTCTTTTTCAAAATCTAGTCGAAGTGGTGATCTAGGCTGGAAATATGGATATAACCTGAATCCGAATGACAAAAAATATATAAGATATAATTATTGTGAAAAAGATAGAAAAGGGGGCATAAACTGGTTTAAAAAACATCTTGTCAGTATTAAGGGGAATGTTGCCCCTTGTAAAAATATTCGTGAAGCTATCAAGTAGGAGATTAACTAATATATGAGTTCAGTAAAACACAAACAGGAACAAAATCCTTGTCATTTGGATAGGTCTCTTTCTGGTTCTGCTAAAAGAAGTGATCCGGGTTGGAAGTATAGTTATAACCCGAAACCAAATAATAAAAATTGTATAAAGTGTACTTTTTGTGAAAAAGATACCAATGGGGGTATTAACCGATTCAAGAAACACATTACCGGTATTAAAGGGAATGCTGCTTCTTGTAAAAAGATTCTTGAAGCTATTCGGGATGTTTGAATTTAATAGATCCAGAAAATAATGAAAATGAGCCTTGTTCTATGGAAATATCTTCTCCAGGTTCTTCTAGAAGTGGTGATCCAGGTTTGAAGTATGGTCATAACCAGAATCCGAATAACAAATATCATATTAGGTGTAATTATTCTGGAAATGATACTAATAGGGCTATTTATCGGTTCAAAAACACCTCGTCGGTATTAAAAGGGATGTTGCCCTGTGTAAAAATATTCCTGAGGCTATCAGTGAGGAGATTATACAATATTTGAATTCAAGGAAGTACATAAAGAAAGAAAATGGTCAAGAGACACCAAGTAAAGCATCCAAGACTCCTAGGACCTCATCTGCACAGTGTAAGAGGGAGGTAGAAGAAGAGGAAGAAGAGGCAGATTCAGAAGCAACTGAGGAGGACAAATGTTATGTTGAAGAGGGAGATGAATCTGATAATGATGATCTCAAATCTGATGTATATGATGATGCTTACCCTACTCCTTCAGATGAGGATGATAATAACTGAAGAATAAAGAGTTGAAGACGCTTGACTCTTGGTGTGGACTATTTAGTCTTAGATTGTATACTTTTTGAATTTTTGTGTATTTTCTTTTTTTTTTTTTTAGATCCTAGATTCTATTATCTAACTCTTTTGTGAATGCTTGTATGGTTCTAGCATTGTATGAAAATATGGATTATGGACTATCTAAATCTCCTTATTCACGGAAAGATGGATTATGTATTGTTTTATATAATTATATTGTTAGACTTAGATACTTAAACTACATTTTTCTTTCTACCAGGCCACTCTAATTCTGGGCACCTGCCTAGGTACTAGGGTGTCGCCTAGCGCTTTTTGAAACAATGTATCTAACTTCTAGGTCGTATAAGCAAAAGCTACAATGAAAACAACATTGTGTTTTCATTTATACACAAAAGAATACAATAAGCTACCATATTAGCAAAGACTGGCATTTAATGCAATAAGATACCATGTAAATTAGCAATAGATTAAACTTATATAAGCAAAAGCTACCATAACTTGTTGGGTATTTATTGATAATTTTGTCAAAAAAAGAAAAGCAAATGAACACACAAAACCATGAAAAAGCTGATTTTTATACACAAAGAATGCAATAAGCTACCATTGAAGCAAAACTAACATGATTGAACTTATTAAGTAAAAAGCAACCCTTAACATAAATAATAGACACAATCTATTTCTTTGTTTTGAAAGAACAAAGTAAAATATAATTTCTTGTATGAATTTTAAAATTCCAAAATTTTTTTAATTTTTCCAAAATAAATCAAACAATTAAAAAAGGGAAAAGTTTATATAGAGCCGAGGCTCTAAACAGTCAAATTTGAACGTACCTCAAAAATTTAACTAAAATAGGTTGTTTTGATACCCAAATATCTTCAAATCGATCATCTCGACATCAAGATGCATGAACATGAGAAAAAAATGGATTTCATGTTTTGGAAATAGTGGATTTTGTAATGCATTTTTGTACCGTCAATTTTCAAGATTTGCAAGTTTTCATAGATTTTCTCAATCTACACTATTTTTGATGCCTTAAACTTTATACATAAGTATGAAAATATATTTTAAGGCTATCACAAAGATTTCCAATATTGAAACAACATTTCTTGACACTATTTGAAGGTAGGCTCTAATTTGATTGTTTATGGCCTAGGCTCTATACAAACCGCACCCATAAAAAAAAAGGGTTGAATATGCTTACTTGGGCTTCAAAAGAGGCAGATTAATTCAGGCAAAGGTCTCTCTCTTTCCCCTCCCCCGCCCCCCAAATCCAAAGCATTCTTTTATGATGAAAATGATCAAAATGCCCCTAGACAACTTTAAAAAAAATAATAGCTAAAAGAACCTATGTTTGAAAAATGGGTATTTTCATTTCCTTTCAAGGCCCATTAGGTTTTGCGAGTTTGGTATTTGACCATCCAGTCCAGCATGGTAGACTAGACTTGACATACCACCGGTTGGCGGTTCACTAGTTTCCTGCTCGAACCAGCCGGTCTGGCCCTATCTAATAGTTAGTGGTTACAAATGGTGTATTCACTCGTCATTTTTATCAATAAGTTATACAATAGGTTTTAATCATGGTTATTACATTGATTACGAAAAAAGATCCTCGCTTATGACGTCGAACTTGGTCAACTTCTTTTTTTTCCTTAATTGACATGATGTTCAATAAACAATGGTTGATTGCTTAAACTGATGGTTGTTATCTGTTTGCAGGACTCTGCAGACCAGAGGAGAAAATGTTGACTCTACACAGCATGAAGAGCTCCATCGAGACTCCAACTCTGGCCTCAGAAGAATAGATTAGAATTTATTCACACAAATTTTTCCATTCTCAGGTTGTCTCAACAATCGTGTTATGGATTATGTAAAATTCCTGAAAAGCTGAAGAAATAAGTAGAATTTTGCTCACAAAAAAATTGATACATCTGTATCGCACTGTTGCGATTTAGGTGGACCCAATATTCATGGGCCTTTTGGGGGGGAAGCATTCTACTTGATTTTTCGCATTTCCAGCAGAAGCATTATGTACTTGAGACATCCACATTGCTTCTAAACACGGTGGTACCCTGCAAGAGTAGGGTTGTACTTTTTGCTGTTGGGAACTGCAGAGTTCTTTCAGAAATTGATAATGCTCTCTCTGATTCTAGAGGCTTAGGCCAAGGAAGTTTTGTTAACAATGTCATCATGACTGGACTGGCCGATCCAACTGCTTGAATGCCATCGAACTGAAAATTTTAAAGAATTGATTGGAACTGGTTGTTCACCGGTTGAACTGTTTCAACCAGCTCGTTTCAATCTGGTTTTGGCGGGGTCTTCCAAACGTTTTATTGCGTATTCTGTTTCACGTCTAGCCCTACTGAACCATTATGTTTGTAAAATGATCTTCTGGTGGTAGGGAAATTTACGTACAGACCAGAAAATTTTCTGGCACCATGGGCTATATTTTTACTAAATTTACATGGAGGAGGGACCAAAAAAAGAAAAAGCGATGGGCAAGATGTGATGGGACTGTCCTAAAGTCGGGTTCTTTGATGTCCCAAACATCATACATCCCCATCGTGGGGTGGTTAAATATTGGGTTGGTTAAATATTTGGGTGGGTTAACTAGTTGAAACCAATGGTTTAAAAAACGGATCGGTGACCCGGATCGGGCTTCCAAAAAATCATTCCGGATCGGCGAATCGGCGATTCGGATAGGGAAT
>NW_006499855.1:1169599-1215059 GCF_000471905.2 Amborella trichopoda
ATCAGACAAGCACTATGTTTTTGTTTTGTTTCCATGATTGACACATCATATTGTTCTTTTTTTTGAAAAAATACTTATATGATGTTTCAAATATGGTTATGATAGGATATTGATACTATGAAGTAATTTATCATTGTGTTCAATAAATTTAGACACTTATATACTTTTGTTTTGTACACAGAGCTTTTTGTAGTAGGGTTATTTTTTGTTATTAGGAGACGTGTGACGTCATCTATATGGGTTGTATCATCACCCACATAAAGCATTAAATGCCACTAGTGTACTTTATATGGGTGATATTGCACTTCATGTAGATGATGTCACATCCTTCCTAATTACCAAAAATACCCTTATTAAAAACATGCTCCATGTACAAAACAAGGGTAGACGTGTCCAAAATTTATTGAATACAATGATAAATTACTCCATAATGTGAGAACCCTAACATAACCCTTCAAATATAAGACCGGCTTTTTATCACATGAAGAAGTTCAATATCGACAATATTAGATCGTGTAAGAAGTCGAAAAAATTGTGCTTAATACAGTGCAGTATCACAAATATTTGACTACTTAGAACTTCAAAAAGGAATTAGTACTGAGGAGCTATCCGATATTTGAAATATCTAACTAGGCCAATGTGACCTCAATATCTAATTTTACCATAGTCCGATGTTTCTAACATCGGACCAACCTAGGATTTGGGCAGTTCGGTACTTCGAGCAGCCCTAAAATATAATAAAATTGAAAAAATAAAAATATGGAGTAAAATCAAAATAGTAAAATCTCAAGAAAAAGGGGACCTCATACTATCTTTTTTGCTTTTTTTTTATGGTCCAATGCTTGGCCAAAGTGGTGCTTGCGTGTTTTAATTAACACTTGAAGGATAAATGACTTTGTCACTTTTGTTGAACCAAAAATTGGGAACTTTATTTTTTTTTTTCTTTTGATACTTTTCCCATCTCATGTTTCATATCACATTGAATTTCCTTATTATAAAACTGGATCCAGAAATATGAACAATATGTTGATAACACGGCTAAGCGAATCAAATTGGTAGAGTAGGTCAAGAAATTATGATTTAAATACTAAATTTATAAATTCCAAGTACCATATTAATATATTTCAAAATAATATTTTTACAACACTACATCCTAAATTCAATTCCTATTAAAGGTCGGGACCCTCTCCCCACTGACTCTCACAAAAAATAAAAAAATGGTTCCACACTAATTTTTATGGGAGCAAAAATACAGTTGAATATCCTGATGGTACTCTCGGTTGCTTCAAACAACCAGTAGTGCGCAAAAGTGCCATACCCAACACCTTTTACTCAATGAGTACGTGCCATACCCAACACATCACCAAATAATTTATCAACAAAAGTGCAAGGCGAGTCATATATGTATTGTTACATTATCTTATTTCTTTAACAAAAAACAAAAATTAGATGAAACAAGGATTTAAACATAAGACGTATCATGCATGAGCACTAACCATCATGACATTCGATGTTTAGTGTTATAAAAAGTGAAATATATATTATATAGGTAGCATATGGACGCCTATGTAGGTATAGAGGTACGGTTACACATTTAAATTTTATCATGATATATAACTTTGATGTAAAATGTTATTTGAATTATCTCAAAATCTATTTTTATATCTAATTATAAAATTTTAAATTTCAAAAATAGTTAAAAATCAAATAGATTTATAAACCTATGAAAAACTAAAGCATAGACAGCATAGATAATATGTTGTAAAATGTATTATTTATGAAACTTAAAATCTTTTTATTTTTCATAGTCATACATCTTGATGTCAAGATGAACAATTAAAGGGTTTTTCAACATTAAAACCACCTTTTCCGACGGATTTTTTAGGAGCATCCATAGTTCTACATCCTTATGTCAACTTTTTCCATATTATATATATCTAATTTATATGTTGATTTTGTATTTTTAAAACTCAAACTCTACTCAAGCGAGCTACTCGGACTCACCCGAGCTACTCGGACTCACCCGAGTAGATCGGCTAGGCCAAGAGCCCTCCAAGAGCCGAGTACCTTGGCCGAGTAAATTTTTTGAGCATTGTTTGGTAAATTTTCTTCTTCAACCATTTGTAATTGACTCCCTAGTGATAATCTCTCTGCCACTCATAGATAGGGCTGGCAATTTTCAATTGTGGCAGGATCTCCCATCACATTCAAACCTAGAATCCTCTGCAAGTCATAGAATGCGGGTGTCATTTGGCCAATGTTATTGGGAGGGTAGGGCCTTTTGGTCTTAGAGTCCCACCTTTCTGTGAAGGCAACTATCAACATGTGATCATTCTTGCCCAAGCAAAGATCCACCGAGAATGGGGTGGGGGTCGTGGTGGCAGCAGCACTTGTGCCCCAACTAAGGTCTAAGCTTCATGTTCTCTTAATTCAGAAAAATAAAATAAAATACTAGTACTTATCGTGAATAATACAATAATTTATTCAATATCCTTGTCTTCTTAAAACTAACTCATTTCCGCACTTATTACAAGGTCTTGTTAGTCATTGAAAGGTTCGCATCTCCATTTCCCTTTTATCGACATTCGAACTCATGCATATGTTTTGCTTCGAATGAACTAATAGTTACTGCATATAGATAATTCCAATCAATACAAATAGCTCAAGGAACAACACAGATCTGTCCCATTAGGATCAATTCTTCTACCTACCCAATCATCACATACATTACCGGATCGTAGTAAACTCTATAACGTACGAGAGGCTTTTTCATCACAAAATGCTCTGTACCTCTCCACACTTCTGTCACCACAGATACCCAAATCTTAATTACCTGACTGGTGACACCCAAGTCTTAGTTACCTGACTGGCGTAGTTCAGGGCGCACGAAATCTGCATCTGCTGTCACAGATATGTCAACAGTGGGCCTCAACTGTGCACAGGCATCAATGGCCCCATGTACAGGGTCAGACAAGAAATTGCTGATGAGATCTTGATTGATGGGAGTTTCCTTGTCCGCAGCCACAAAAGTCTGAAAATTACATTTGCAATATAGATGAGAGATGATTGGTTTTTTGGGTGATGGGTGGAATGTGAGAATGCGTGGGTAATTGGAAATTATGCAAAAGAGAGACAAGTGGGTGGTAGGAATGTGAGGATATAAAAGACAATGGGTAACAAGAATGTGTGTGTTTGAGAGAGAGTGGGAGACCTGCTGAGTGAGGATATAGTCAAAGCGAGGAGCCCACTTCCTAGCTCCCAAACGTGCTGTTGTTGAACAGTTATCAACCATGAATGAGACCCCACGTGCATGCATGAAAGGGTTCAAAGAATCCACTGCCTCAATAACACTCTCGTTGATGATCTCCGAGTACGAGTGCCCCTTCTTTCTCAGAACTTCAATCTGAGGAAGAGAACAGCCAGTGGCCTCAATTATAGCTTTCGACCAAATTATAATACATTGGCATTTGCCTAAATTTGTGAAGAGGCATCCCAAAGAGTTCTCACCTGTGCCATCATTAATGCCACATAAACGCCTGCAGTGAAGGGGTAGAGGGCACCCAAGTCACCTGCAGGCCGGGCTGATCGCACTCGTTCCCCGACTTTCCACATTCGAGTTTGATCAATTTTACCCATGGGGAAGGCTGGTAGTCCATCCTTTTCCTGATAAGAAAGCCCAACAAATTCAAGTCACTTGAGATGTCAACCCCATTGCAGATCTCAGATACACTCCACAGCTTTTGAAACTTCTTTTTAAAGAGAAGCAAACAGTGTAGTTCATCATAGACGAAATTTTTCTTTTTGTAACCCTTATATTTTGGTTCCTACATAACATCAAAGACCTTATATGATCCAACTTAGATAAGCTAGAAGCCAACTTGTTCATTCTTGAAACATATACAGGTATAGCATGGAAATCTTGCATCAAAGCAAAAGCGGACTGTTCGAAATAAGCAAATGCTTCATAGATTATATCTAGGATATCTAGGTACCTTCTTGTTAACTGCATAAGTACGAGTATGTTGATTATATTTTATCAAGAAAAGTACTTGTATTATATAAAAGAAGTTTCTTGGATCTTTCCCAAAACTAAAAGTTTGCTCATTTTCTAAATTTACTCCTGGTGACTCAGCCAGGGCACAAAAAGGATTGACTGGGTGAGTCCTAAGTGGACTCCCCGGCTCCAGTCTGAGTTGGGCAAGATGCCCATGAGATACCCCCAAAAAGTAGGAAACATTGTAAGATCCAAAAAAAATAGAATATGAAACTTTAACTAAATGAAATCAAACCAATTTCACTAAACCAAACTTCAAGGCCAAACCTCCAATCTTTGCATTCGGTGCAAATGAAGCCTCAAATCTTTGTCGAAGGGTCCCCAAATACCTGAAATTGGAACCCCTGAACCAGATTTGAGATTCAAGTTCAGATCTAGTGGATGCAAGCTCAAGAAATTTTTGGCCAAATACTGTTTTGATTATGATAATCTCGCAAATCCAAGATTTTGAGTGGCTTATGTTTGAAGACAAGCCTATGACTTATAAATAACTAAAGAATACGCGTAAGTAACACATTTCAACCAAGATCGAGCTATCTGTCAAATTTGTTGTTTATCTCTCCAATTGGATCCTTCTAATTGACAGAGGATGCAAAAATGACCCAACCCTAATTTCAGAGTAACGGATGCCTAGTTGAAAAGCAATAGTATAAAAAGGGTTTGGCTTTCCTCTCCCCTTTTATCTGTGAAAAAAAAGACAGGTAGGACTCCACTAGTCCTAACCAACTTGATGAAGTATTAGAAACTCATGGGATTTTCGACTACTAGCCTAAGATACTACAGTAACTCAAGCGAGTTTGTGTACAGTATCCTTCCCTACTTGAGCATGGAAGTTCCTCACCAAGCCTGAGTGACTCGGGCAAGTCCAAATGAACTTCCCGAGTTTTTCAACACTTCTCTTTTCATCTCTCATTTTCAACACTTTTGGAATGAATATTTTTTTTTTTTAACAAGAAATGATAAATATATCAGAGGGAACTTAGGAGTGTCCAATAGGCGACAAGATGAGGGAAAGTAGACATAGGTGGGCTAGCCATGCACAATGCAGATCCAATACAACACCATTAGGAGGTGCGATTTGGTTCACGTAGAAGGCTCTAAAAGAGCAAGGGAAACCCCAAAAAGATATGGATGGAGGTAGTGTGAAAGATAAGGGGACTTATGGTCTTACTGAGGGTATAGCCCTTGATAGAGCAGAATGGCAGAACAAGATTTGTGCCATTCTCGTTTCAAGACTATTATAATTTGTAAAACATTAATTATAGAGATTAAATAAACAACATGAAATATAAGGAAAATGCAATCATCATCATCTATTAATTTCCTTAGCTTTTGCCTCTTTCCACTTAATTTCCTATAGGCACATACTATGTTAATTCTACTTCGCCTCATTGTATCTACTAACTCCGTACTCTTACCTGTTAGAGTTCCTACATTCCATGTGACTCGACAAATCCTATTCTCTTGGAATTCGTCTAGCCACATGGAATGTAGCAATTCTAACAGCTTAGAGTATGGAGTTAATGAATACAGTTATGCGAGGGAGAGTTAACATAGCATGCGTACAAGAAACTAAGTGGAAAAGGGCAAAAGCAAAGGAAATTGATGGATGACGATGATCTCGTTTTCCTTGTATTTCATTTCATGTTGCATCTTTCATCTGTCTAATTAATGTTCCACAAATTACAAATATTGCTTTTGTCATCACTTTCCCAATAAAGGGAAATTCCTTTATTCATTTATACTGAGATAAGTGCTACTCATTTTTATAAAGGAAAAAAGTTTATATAAGTGTGAGGCTCTAAACAATCGAATTAGGGAGCACCTCAAATATTTCACTAGAAGAGATTGTTTTGATGCCCAAATATTTCACTAGAAGAGGTTGTTTTGATGCTCAAATTGATCATCTCGACCTCAAGATGCATGGACATGAAGAAAAAATGGATTTCAAGTTTTGGTAATAGTGCATCTTGTAATACATTTTTGGATCGTCAATTTTCAAGATTTTTAAGTTTTCATAGATCTGCTCGATCAACACTATTTTTTAAGCTTTAAATTTCATAATTAGATTATTAGAGATGAAAATATATTTTAAGGCTAACACAAAGATTTCCAGTATAGAAATCACATTTCTCAACACTATTTGAAGGTGCGCTTTACTTTGATTGTTTAGAGCCTTGGCTTTATACAAACTGCACCCTTTCTAAAATCCCAAAATCATCTTGCAAGAAGTCTATAAAGAGCACAAAAACCCAAAAGTGTAAGGACTTGGGCATAAAATTCTAAGAATCTTCAAAAAGAAAATAAATTCCAAGAATCGCCCAAATCAGTCACAATTGCAGAATGCGTGTAGAAAGTTTTGGGGTCCTAACTTACATAGAAACGTCGTCCAGCCAATACCACGCTCCTGATTTCACTGCCACAAGCAACATCTTCATAGCATTCATACAAGATGTCCATGCATGGATAATATGAAGCACTGTATGCAGTCTCAAATTCCTTCTTTCCTTCTGCGCTGAGGGAGTTGTATATAGATAGCATACCCTGAGAAAGGTATCACAACGTAAGTACATTGTACTTACCAACAAATCCAACCAACCAATACTTAAGAAACACAAGAACAAAAATAAGGATAAAATGGAAGGAAAGCAAATGGTTGGCAGTATTACAAAAGAACCAAGCACTGACTTTTGTCGAGATAGTCTTTGATATGATTCCGGTTATGCTCTCAACAGTATTTTTGTAAGCCAGTTCTTCATTCATGCCAAATTCAGTGTACCTTCTGAACAAAGACTCCACAATTCCATGTACT
The DNA here is from genome assembly GCF_000471905.2 of Amborella trichopoda. The sequence continues at coordinate 1,176,466 of NW_006499855.1, forward strand.
GCTCCCAATAAGATGCCTACAAATTGTACAGAAATTTAGATATTTTTATCTTCTGAGGTAGTTAGGCATCAGCATTACAAGCAACATGAATTTGAGTTTACCTCTCTCCCCGAAAATATCGCTTTTGTACTCCTGCTCCAACGTAGTGGCAAAGGTAAAAGGTGAACCCAGGGCAACTGACCAGCCAAGTGCCACATCTGTAGCTCTGCCATCAACATCCTACAGGTAGAAAAAAGACAGGCCATGACCATTTTGTTATGCTATATGGGGTGTGTGTGTGTGTGTGTGTGTGTGTGTGAGAGAGAGAGAGAGAGAGAGAGAGAAAGAGAGAGACCTGGTGAACAGCAAAACTGGCATTGATTCCTGCACCATTGATCTCTTTGCCCTGAACATAGAGCCTCCTTACAGATGGACCCATTCCCTTGGGACAAACTGCAATCACACTGATATTCTTCGGGAAATCAAGGCCCAACGACTGTAGATGTCCTAGTAGGAAGCCATGGGACAGCCCAAGGATGCTGTTTGGCTTCATGTGAGAAAATATTTTCTCATAGGTATCAGCCTGCAATAAAAAAACACAACTTCAGCACCCTTTAGTAACTTTCCACAAATGTCTGATTCATGACATTTGCATAAATAAAATAATTGCACATTAGAAATACACAAATATTGATTTCAGGCTAAAATAACATTATCATATCAGACATAACAAAGAAAGAAATATAGAGTTCCTAAAATTATGTTAGTTTAAGGAAACATGGGAAGTGAATATTCCATCCAATACCAAAAAGAAAAATATCTACCTGTGCAGCATCTGAGATCAATACTAACAATAGGTCACTGGTTGAAACAGTTTCCCAGATGTCACCCAAAGTTCCACTCTCTTCTGTAAATCCAGCAGCGCGTGCCTCAGCAAAAGAACGGGATCCTTTCCTTAGACCGACCTGTATCAATCAACAATCCCAAAAGATCCGCTCTTAAAAAACTCCCCATTTATAAAGAGATAAATTGCTCCACATTTTAAAACAATAGCACACTTCTTACAACAACAAAATTCCGCATTTTTATTAGCTAGTTTGATTAAATGAGAGGACCGTTAATCTACACTTTTTCTAATAATGATAGTAGTTATTATGAACTAAAATGTTACAACAGAATATGATAAAATCATAGTTTTTTATTTTTTTTAACTTGAAAAACCCGAATGTCATAAGATAATGAGATATTATTTTTTAAATTGGCGTATAGAACTTGAGAATGTGTTCTAAAATGCGGAATGTGGTCCTGATGTGGTCGGAGGCTGCGGCTCAATGAGGGTGCATCACCCCAATGCGGTCAATAAATATAAGAAACTCAAAAAAATCTCAAAAAATAGGTTAATGTATGGAAAAAATATGGAGGTGATTTATGTGATGTTAGGTATTTAATTTATTCATTAACACCAATATTATCAGTTGTTGGATACTTTCAATCCCCTGATAGAAGTTCTTAGAAATAGAAAATAGAAACTAGAAACTTGAAACGAACTTTATAGAAGACATTAGAACTTAGAAGACATCATATTATCATAATTCATGAACATCCAAAAACCATAATCACAAATTCGTAATTGCAGACTTTAAAGTAACAAAGTCTAAAGCAAAAAGTTTCTGATATCTTCTCGGCCTTTGAAACCCTCAATATGTTGATGAATCTATGCTCAAACTTCTCCAAAACACCGCCCAAGCTAATTCCAATCCACAACCCAACAACCCCTAGAGCAAATCGACAATTTTTTGAAGAAAAATCTTCGCCAATTGTTTACCTCTTTGTTTGATCCATAAACAGCCACATTTATGGCTGTTCTGTGTTTGGGGGGCTTTAATATCCCCCAAAACCCTTTACCCCCCCTTTTCACATGTGTGTGTGTGTTGGTGGGGGGGGGGGGGTGTGACAAAAATACCTATGCTCATATGCGCTATGCAGCTGCATATGCGGTGGGATACGGTGCATATGCGGGTGCATCCGAAAAAAGCGCATACCGCCCCTTGCGACACGTTTCGGGGTGCATACCGTAGCATGAGGCCACATATGATTTAAAACAATGCTTGAGTTGAGACTACAAGAGGTTTTAAGAACATGATTCAAGATCAATACATTCGTAATGGATATGAAATATTCTAGCCCAAAACAATTCATCATAAACTGTACCAGCCTCCTGCAATCCCAGTATAAACAGACACCATTGTATGCATAGACTGAAATCATGTAACAACTTGAAGAGAAGAATCAGCCATCAGAGCATCCAGAAAGAGAAGTCTCGAAGATGAATATTTTATAGTCCCATTCAAAAGCAAACCTTTCTCAAAGATGAATTTTTAATAGTCCCACCTAAAATAAACCTTTGTCAAAGCTGGTTGCTTCCAAATATAAAAAATCCCAAACTTCCACTCAGAGCAGGGCAAGGCTTCTTTAAGGAAACTATACTAGTAACCTTCTGTGTGTGTATTAATCCTTATACTTACTTAGTAACAATGGAAGTCATAACATGAAAAAAGGGCCAGTTCATTAATAACAGCTACAAAAGGAAAGCCACAAAGTAACAAACAAATTAACCAAGAACAGCTAACATAAAAATAAACAGTGAAATAATACATAAGGAATGCACCAGAAACTAACTTCCTAAGGCCACAGTCAGAAATCAGAAATTGGGATCAAGTGAATCATGCAACAAAAAAGGAATGCAATGCAAGAAAAGAGGAAAATGACAAGTGCCAATCCGACCTTCACAATGATATTAGATTGTGCTTCTGCTAAAGAATCCCTTAAATTTTGAGCCTGGGCAGGACCCTGCATCCATAAGGGAGGAACAAAAGAAGATTAATATTTTTTTTGCAGAGAGAGAGAGGTGACTCCCATCTCCCCCATACCCCATGACGAAATAAGAAACTAAATGCAAAAAGAATGGCCATGAAGAAGAGGTGCTATTTTGTCCTATTAGAATACCACAGACAAATATGAGAGGATGGAGCAACTATATATTAGTGGCATACAGATGATGTTCACCATCCTAAGACAGAAGAAACATCTTTTATTCAGTTGTCAAATACTTTGCAGATATTAACAATTTAGCATAACTTCTATTTATTCAACATAACTTCTATTTATTCACCCAAAAAAAAAAGCATAACTTCTATTGGCAACAGTTTGCAGACTTTGATATAACAGCAAAGCATTCAAGAGTATTTGGCAGTCATAGATTCATAGGTACAGTAAAAAAAAAATCCCTAGTTACCAATTTCTCTTCATGATCTAGCGCAACATTCAACAGTAGAAACTACAATGCAAACATACAACTGGGGGCTCAATAACAAAAGGAAAGTGAATGTCCACAAATCTATCATCCAGTCACTTATGCAACGATAAAAAAAGTTATGTTAATTAACATAACAAAATCAATAGCAAGCAAAATATGTAACAAATAAGGTGGTAATCCAATCACCTTAACACAATGGAACCAAAATACATGTCACACACCACCAAAAGAGCTAAGGCAATTCAAGGTTTTGAAACAAACATGGAGACAGTTTTCTGCACAAATCAAAAGATATGGGTATCTAAAAGACGCACTTATCACATCAACTTGAAATATCGACCAATGACTCATGAAATACGACTAGCAGAATAAACTAATCCTCCTAGAACTACCAGCAACAAGCCGGGCAATGAGTTCTGAAAGAGCACAAATTTCGACAATAAGAAACTGATGGCCAAATGCATGAAAAATGAAATCGCAGGCATTTGATGGGGGTGAAAGCACATGTGTAATCCAGAAACATTGGCAACGCCCAATTTTTTCAAGCAACAATTCATATTTACTAAGTTACTGGGGTGGAGTAAATGAGAAAAGATATTAAATTTAATAGATAGAACCTAACTTTCAATTTCTAGAAAGATAAAAGAGTAATTTAACCCACATTCTTGTAATTTGAATTTCACACTCTGCACGCTCCTCCACACACAAACACACACACACACAGAAAGAGAGAGAGTCACCTGAGAACCCCAACCAATAACCCCGATCTGTTTAATACCCTTGAAAGCCTCAGGAAGCAAATGGAAAAGATCACGCCCACCTCTCACTATGTACTGAAAAAGACCCAAAAAAAACAAAAAACCGGAATCATTTACCAACAACATAATCAATTATAAAAAACTATCAAAACATAAAAACTATAGAGAAGATCCAATCAAAAAGAGGAAGGCTTAGAAAGCACCTCATCGTGACCAGTAAGGGTGATCTTCTCTTTCTTAAACACTTTAGTATCAAAGTCCAAGGCCTTCTCCGGCTTAACAGCAGGCATGGACACCATTCTTGCGCCAATGGCCCCTTTCCCTGAGGCACTTGGGGATAAAACCAGCTGACGCCATGACCTAGAAATGGAAGAAGAAGAAGACGATAAAAACCCTAACCCCAATCTCGAACTCAGCTTTGGGGTTTTTACCCCATTAGAAGAAGATGAGGAGGTAGCTACAACAGGGGAGAGCGAAGCAGCCGCCATGGATGACTGTGCCTGAGACAACAGTGGGAAGAGGGGCTTGCAGTTAAGCACCAGTGAAGATTTTATAGTGGGATCACACGTGTATAGGATCCGATCACCCTATCAAACACGTACGAACATTATGGCGTCGCGATCCTTCAATTTTGTCACATACGTTCGCAAATGCGGTCCACCGCTTATCATACGTATTTAAAAAGTGGGTTTTTTTTCTTTCTATATGTTTTTTATTTAGAGATGAATGTGGCACCCAAAATTTCACCCCTAATAATTTCGAATTAAAAATATAGTGAAAATTATAAAAACCCCCCAAAACTCAATTTACCCCCCTCTAACGTTTCCTTTCACTTTTTTCCTATTGACAACTTATCTTCACAAAAACCCCCTAACCAAAAAAAAACTAAAAATAAGTCTTTTTCACAGCCTTTCTCTCTCTCTCTCTCTCTCTCTTCGGCAACGTAGATAATGTGCTCCGACATTACGAAAACTCTCTCCGGTAGTAGACCTTCTGGAGCCAGGGCACTCTGGCTGTTGATTACGTCGCTCCGGTTGTACAAAAACGCTCTCCGACGACAGACATTCACTCCCGCAGTACACTTTATGGAGCCACAGCACTTCGACAGTGTGGTAGTTCGCTCCGGCAGTAGACGAATTTGCTCTGGCATTACATGATCTTGCTCTGGCAGTACACCTTTAAGAGACATTTCGCTCTGACACTCTATGAATGCGCTTCGACAGTAGGGTCAGTAGAGCCACAGCGCTCCGGCAGTGCATTAAGGCGCTCCGACAGGGTTTTCAGCGCTCCAGCGGTAGATGAAGACGCTCTAGTAGTACACCTTCTGGAGCCACAGTGCTCCGACAGTACCTATTCCGATCTGGCAATCATTACAAAGCGCTCCCACAGTGTTATTTTACGCTTCGACAATAAGCAACTTGGGACCGCCAGTTGAATTTTTTTTGTATGGGAAAGGCATTTCCGTCCAAAAAATAACAACTTTGTACCTTGGGGGGTTTTTGAGAGGAAAAGTTGTTGTGGGGAAAAAAGTGAAAGGAAAGGTTGGCTGGGGTAACTTATGTAAATAGTACATTTTGGGGGGGTTTTTGTAATTTTCCCTAAATATATCTTAAAATAATTTATTCAAATTGCTTTTGGAATCTTTAGTCAGGGATGAGAGCATTTGTTTTTCTTATAAAGAGGTAATAATTACTAATAGCAATTAGATGTCAAATTGAATGGCTCGAACAATATCACGAAGTTCGAAAACATCATTTTTAACTAGTATGGACATACTCACGACCACTCAATTTGAAATTTAAAAAGATAAAAAGTAAATGGTATTTTTGTATACTTTTCTTTAGTTAATTCTTCACAAATCCAAGCTAGATTATTTTTTGAGCAGCAAACTCATGGATGTAAAATTAAAATTTTTATAAAGCGACTTAAAATGTGTTTCAAATCCTAAACTCATCACTAAGGTAAGTATTTGGAAGGGATCACATTCGAGTGGTGAAATGAGCTTGAGCACACGTGTTGAATAGCCTTTAAAATATTGACCAATGAGTCATGAAAAGAATCGTCTGGTAATCGGGATGTTGATCTTCATCATATCATTATTATCATCATCATCTTTATAGTCTTTTCTCAACTATTGGGGTCGGCTACATGAATTATGGTTCGTCAGTGTGTTTTATCAAAGGCCATACCCTCAATGAAACGATAAATCCCCATATCTTTTCCCACTACTTGTCTTTTGGAGGTACCCTTTGCTCTTTTTTAACCTTCCACTTGAACAAACAATAGTAATAGAGGGATTATTCATTCCAAACTATCACAAACACCAATAACAATGCGGGTTGAATAGGTAATTTCTTTTAAACCACATAGCTAATCTAAGCCTTTAGAATGTACCATAATTTCCTTTGAGCTAGAACATAAAGAGATCATCATCATCCATGGATTCTAATGAACCAAAAAGCATAATCTCCTAACTCTAGTTGGAGTAAGTGCTCAAGCTCGTTCACCAAGAAGGCGTTTGTCTTAGAACATGAGGGGGATTGGGGGGAGTCAAAAGAATGGAACAAATTTTATTCTGGGTTAAAAAGCACAAATCAAATATTTTCATTTTTGGGGAGACCATGCTTCCTCTTTCTAATACACGTTTGGCGAGATCTGTTTAGGGTAAAAAACAATTAGTTTGGTCTCAACACCTTGGGATGCTTATAGCATACCTGGATTTTGTGGGAGAAATCTCATTCAGTTAGATACAGTAGATTAAGACAGAACACTAAAAGAGTTCATTCTCAAAGGCATGAATGTCATGTTGAGGCCGCTTTGAATTTTTGCTGGGTCTAAAAAAGAATTATGGGCCAAATCAGCTCATAAAGAGAGGAGTTATGAGAGGAGTTGAAAGGGGTGTTCTCTAATTATGGGCTGCCCTAGTGTATTGGATGTTGTTTGAATGTCATCAAATGACTACTCAAAAGGAGTGGAGTTGGCTAAATAACATAGAATATGTCACCATGTCCAACCACTACATAGGCAAGCCACTGATGTCTAAAGGCAATAGGTTCCTCTAGTCCTAGAATTGGGAAGTGCATTTCATTGAAATTAACTATAAAGCCCTCCTAGAAAAAGAGCCCGGGCTTAATTGGTTAGCGCTTGACAATTTGCAATGCTACGTCCTAAGCTCAATTCCTACCAGTACTCTTACCAGTATGTCCTAAGCTCAATTCTTACCAGTACTCCTACTAGTACTTTCAGTACTCCTACCAGAACAGCTTCCTATGCTCTTTCCCACCATGTGCCCCAATAGAAACAAAATACAATACTCCTACTTTATAGAAAGGCCAAACAGAAGAAATATTGCCATTTTTCTTTTTGAGGCTAGTGTATATTTCATGTATAATATACAAGAAAGTGCTGATAATGTAAATGGTATATGAGTTGTATTCCTTTGTCATTGTATCACCATTATTTATACACCGTGGTTAAGGGTTTTTTTATTGATACTAGATAAAACGTTTTAGGGCTTTTAAGACAAGGGTAAATCAAATAAATTGGATAAATCATGTTCCTTTATGGATTAAAAGGGAATGGGTGAGGGAAACTAAAGGATAAAGGTTCAAGATCTTTTCTTCTATCATGATGACTAATTTAAAGAACGATAGACTTTTTTTATCTCGCAGATCAACCATCTAAATTGAATCCTAAACAAAATGGCAAACCTACCTCTGACTCCAATATATAATAGGGGAACCTACTCCTTCAATTAAACACACCTTTCAAAAGCCTCTTTCTCTTTTCTTTCATAGAAAATGGATTGGTATTGCTCAATAGAGAATAGCAGTGTTTGAAAACAAGGATGAGTGGGGTGGATTATCCACACCACATCGGTGATCAAGATCCTCAAGGATTGGTCTGAATCATGGTCCAAAATTTTTTTTTTTTTAAAAAAAATAGGGGTTATGGGGTAGGGGGTGGGTTTAGGGGGACTAAAAAAATGGGTGGTAGTGAGGGAGCAAGCATTCATTTTCAATACTGATTAAGTTTCTGATTCCCAATTTGGATCAGTAATTCTAATCTAGATCAATCACCGAGTATTCAAACGTTGGAGAAGAGAGAGCTTAAGAGTGGTTGTGTTTACTAAAATATTGGTGCCCTACAAGAAAATAATACATCAATGAAGTTAACATTGGGAAAAAAAGGTGAAGGATTGGTGCTCCAAATGCGCTTCACCCATTGTTCGCAAAAGCGAACCGGAACGGTTAAAATATGAAAAGATGATTTAAATAAAACACATTCAAATGAAGTTGAAAATTAATGAAAAAAATGGATTTTAACCCATTTTATAATTTCCAATGGCTTTTTTTAAAATTTTCTAAAAAAGATAGAAAAATATAAGAGTGAGTATTAATGACCAAAACAATTTTTAATCTTTACCATAATGTAAAGAATGTTTAAAAATGCATTACAAATCAAATTCCTTATTTTTTAGAATTTATATACATTTTTTTATGTTTTTATTTTTTTATTTTTAAATACCAGTTGATCACCCTAATTGCCCAAAACCGAAACTGATCTAGCCGGGCAGTTAGTAGTTAGATCGGGCGATTTTGCGAACAATGGCTTCATCCAAGCTTGAGTCATGAAACAATGTTTTCGTGACACAAGTACAGGACAATGCAGGAAGCTGCATGATATGAGCATGGCGAGAAAACCTGATCGTGCCCCACTTTTAAATGGCACCTCATTGCTTGGGTACAAGTGAGGAAAGGGACACAGGTTAGAGAGAATGCGTGCACTCAATCCTCCCAATGAGTGTTTCAATAATAGGATAGGTTGGCAAATTGACTCTTTGCAAATTTGGTTCAGCAAATTCGATCGATTCTTCAATGTGAAAATCGGTTCCAAAATAGTTTTATAATTTTAATTTGAAAACATAAAATAATAAAAACTAATAATTGGGGTCTCAAATGTACTTTTCTGGAATTTTTTGTTTTATTCAACCCTTTTTTTTTAAAGAGAAAAGTTTATATAGAACTGAGACTCTAAACAATCAAATTAGACCACAAAACTTTCACTAAAAGAGGTCATTTTGATGCCCAAATATTCTCAAATTGATCATGTTGACATCAAAATGTATGGACATGAGAAACAAAAATGGATTTCAAGTTTTGAAAATAGCATATTTTGTAATGCATTTTTGGATCGTCAATTTTCAAGATTTTTAAGTTTTCATAAATCTATCGATCTAAACTATTTATAAAGCTTTAAACTTTATAAATAAAGATGAAACCACAAAGATTTCTAGTATTGAAATCTTTTTAATCTATCACAAAGATTTCCAGTATTGAAACCATATTTCTCGTTATGATTTGAAGGTAGGCTCTAATTTGATTGTTTAGAGCCTAGGCTCTATACAAACCATACCTTTTTTTAAAACTAATACATATTAATTCATTACTTTCCAAAGAAGGAATTTTTTTAGAGGGAGAAATCTTTTTTTTAAGAGCAGTTCCTTGTACATGTTCCTTGCTCCTATATTTTGAGGGTCGTTTATTAGAGATTTCAAGGAAGAAAGCTAAATATTGGAGACCAGCCTCTCCCTCTCTATAAAACAAGTTTTAAGGCCATGAGAGAACCAACTAAGAAAGTTGTTCCTGATCATTCTGGAGAAACCTTGGTACTTTTGCAATATACATTCCAACGATATTACTATCAAAATCTGGTATTTTTGGGGAATTCATTTCTATTTTCTTCAACATTGATATCATAGCAATGTTATCGTTGACGATCTTAGTGCTGTAAATTTCATTCTTTTTATTCTAAACTTGCAATATTCTTTCATTGTTTTTGTATTATTTGCTTATCTGCTGTTATCTTTTTTGGAAGGATAACTTTATATGCTCATCATTGAATTTTCCTCTTAATTATCTCCCTCTGTGATAGATATTAGCATCATAACCGGCAATTTCACTGCATTTTGGTTTTGTCCTTCCCCCAATATTTCACTACATTTTGCTTCTGACATTTATCCAATATTCCATTGTTCATTGCTCAAATTATATTCTCTTGGGCTTCAGCGGTAGTACTATTGAATCCATGATGAAGTCTCAAACTCCATTCTCACAAAAAAGGTAGGGCCCAAATCCCCGCCAACTAACCCTTTAATTTACCCGAATGAAAAAATATTATATTGTCTCACGTTCTCTTGACTAAAGATCTAAGTATTATATTCCATCGTTCTTTGCTCAGCTTACATTGTCTCACGTTATTCTTACTACTAAGATGGGAGTATTTTTTGATAAGCCAATTTCGTCGTACCAAGCAAATTATCAAACCTCACTGTCTCTTTATTTTAACTTCTTTAAAACCATAGAATTCTTTCGGTTGGACGTGAAGACATCTTAGGCAAGTTAAAACAACCATCAAAACTACTCAATATTTATTTTCTTTTTAGGTAGGAATCGAACTTGAGATACAACGCTACTAAACATCAACGGTTAACAAAGAGAAAGGGAGACCAATATCCATATTCAAGGCGTTCTCTATCTACCCCCTTTGTATACAATGGTTTCTTTTTTCTTTATCATCACACAACTAGGACTAGCAATGGGCCAGGTAGCCTGGCCCCGTTCGGTCGGCCTAGCCCTAAAAATGTAGGGCCTGGGCCACATTGTGTGGCTTGAGGGATGGGCTAGGGCTGGGCCGAAAGAAAGACTAATGCGATCTTGGCAGAGAATATACTTTTTTATTTTTCTTCTTTTCTTTTGGCAAATATCACCTACAAGTAGTCTTATTACAATAATTATTGCTTCAAAGAAAATAAAACTAACAAATCCAAGATCTTAACAACTTGATGTCATTGAAACAACTATGCACTATGTTCGAGAATAAAAGATAAGATTGTAAGAAATAAAAGGAATAGTGCCGGAGATTACCTCCACCCCACACCGAGTTACCACCATTCGATGGCGTGGGATCAATGGTCTAGCTTCAATCTCGAACTGGGAAAGCAAATTGCGGCCAAGCCATACCTATGAAACATGAACCCCTTTGATCCCAAACTCAAACCTAGGTGAATTCCCTTAGCAACCTAGTTTGAGAGAGATGGATTCTCTTTTTACTAAACCCTAAAATCCTTAGCCATAAATCCATATTTGAGAGATATGAGAGAAAAGAACTCCATAACCTAAACCCTTAGATTTTTTCACAATGTGGGATAGAGAGATGGATCAAACATGAGAGATAAACTTTCTCAAGAGAGAGATAAAAAGATAAAGTGTAGAGATTTTAGGTAGAGACAATCCATTTTTTATAGGTTTGAACAAGATTAGGGTTTCTTAGAGTTTTTCTTGGCTTGCCTCTTTTTTTGAGATTGAACATAGATCATCGATCAATGGTGACTTGTGGGGTGAGAGATCTGAGGCATATATTTCATAGATGGGCCATCAACATTATGGAAGGTGCATAAATCCTTATCCCCCTTTCCTAAAACATTTTTCCATCAATATAAAATAATTTAAATTAAATATTATGCATTCCATAAGTTAGCACATCTCTACATATTTTTCATAAAATCTATCAAAAATATATCAAGTCAATATCTACTTCCATATTAAGTCAATATATGGTCAATACATACTCATATCTTTATTTGACCACATGTCATAATATAATATTACCAAACTTGAAATAACTTGATATAAAAAAAAAAACATCAAAGAGGTGGGGCGTGCCACCCATGTGTGACACATGTGGTTGGGCTCATGTGCACAATGGGCCGTCATGATATTTTTATACCCTTTTAAAAATTAATAAATAATTTATAAAATATTATTTAAATTTTATACTTATATAAAATCAATAATTTTATCTTTATAAGTTCAAAAATTATAAATAAAATATCAAAAGACTCATAAAAATTCAAATAATAATTCTAAAATAATTTCTATCATAAAACAAATATAATTAAATTAATATGATGGGAAATGAATCCATATAGTTTAGGAATTGAATTAATAATCATGAGGCACTCCACCTTCAACTGTGAACTACAGACCACACTTGCTTTATCAGACTGACCCAGTGTTTTTCATAACCCACAGTCTAAGCAGGGGCTTATTAGCGGGTCACCAAAGTCTGGCCGATAACGCAAGGGATCGTAATCCCAGTATGTGGATTTCAAGTCCTCCCCTAGAGACAAGTCAAGGTCACCAAGACCTTATGCGACCATAGCTCAATGGCGCATATGGGTATCTCTTATACATGAAATGGCGTATAGGGGTATCTCTCATATATGCATACGCTTCACCCTAGAAGGTGGATTTTTAACTTTCCCGAACGATCTATCGATATGCATGTCATGTGATGGTACATGGATGAAGTTTTGGCCCCTATCTCTGTAGGCTACCATCACACACAAGGGTTACACAGTCCCTTGGCTCACTCATTCAAGCATGTTCTCCGACCTCATCAAGGGCTAACCCATAAACCCTCATCTGTTTGTTCTTCATGCCCAGGTAACATGGGTTTTTTCCAACCGACTGACCTAGATCGTCAAGCACAGATCGGTATCAACAAACCATCGTTTGCTTAGTATGGTCCACAAGGGACCATACTCATACTGAGTTCATGTTCAACTATATCATTTTATTTTACAAGCACTCATAAAGCCTTTAAAGGCCACATAAACCCAACATGGGCTACCAAGGCTCGAGGGCCAGGCTAGACCGAGCTAGTACAGGACCACAATTGGGCTGGTCCGACCCTCTTCTTTCTTTGTTTTTTTTTTCTTTTTCTTTTTTTTGGCATGACCCTCATGAGCCTAGGGCCGGGCTTGGGCCACAGCTTCTTTCGCCTAGTCCCCGGCTAGGGCAGATCTAGTCTAGGCCGAGCCAGGGCAGATCTAGTCTAGGCCAGGTGAGGGTAGATCAGCTCAGGCCCAACCTGTTCCTAAGCCTACACATAAAGTAACCCCCAATTTACAATTATTTTAGGCTCTTCCAAGACTTAATTTGCGGTTATTTATCAATTAAATTTGTTGTTATTTTGAGGGCATTTCGAGGCACACTTTTGTGTTATTTGCCCCTCAAGGTTGCTGTTGTTTTTTGAGTCACTTCTACTTCACTTCGGCTGCATTCCAACCTTGGAGTTTGTTATTGTTTTGTGAGCCAATATCGGCCTCAATTTGTTGTTGTTCAATTCTGAAACTAGTTGTTTTCCTTTGGCCAAGTCTAGCCTCGATTTGGTGTCATTCTACTAGTAAATTTATCATTACTCGGTAACCTATTGATTCGACTAAAGCCGTCAATCCTTTCCAGGCACAAATCTAATTTAAAATTGTGATTTATTTCTATTGCTTACGTTGATATATTTGATGTACAAATCTAGCCAACTTAACCTACACGAATAAAATGACATTTAAACTAGCGATGACATACCTACCAAAACTAGAGAAACTAAATGGAACTAATTTCTCAGTGTGGAAGAGCAAAATAGGTGACATTTTCTTATAATATAGAGTAGATTATGTTCTAGATTCAAAACTACTACGTCTAGAGGCTAATGCTAATAATCGAGCTAGAAGGTTATCAGAAGAATAGTTAGAAGATGACAAAATAGTTAAGACTACAATGTTCAGTTTCATGAAAGATGCCTTCATTAGGGCTTTTAAACTGTCCCACAGCTTGAAGCATGGTGGGTTCCCCATTTGAGCAGAGTATGGGAGCATTTCTAGGACCCATTTATAACATCCGTAGAAAACTAAAACCCTTATATGATGAAGGAAATAGACTCTTGATAACCTGTTTTGATTGCTTTGAACCAATGTGCCGAGGGCATCACCATGTTAAATCTTCCCATGTACCTCAGCTTTGAAGTTGAGTAATAATGAGGTAGAAGTCAAATGAGCTCCACTTTTCAAAGTTTTTCTTCACAAACTGCTAAGAAAATAATGAGACTAATAATAATAAGAGTAATGATCCTATAGGACCCTCCCCCACTTATATGTGTAGGACCCTAAAGGATCACCATTATAGTTGGCATGGATCTCAATAAAAGTTATCACATGCATGTGGGACTTGACTTTTCTATAGATCCATACCAAATTTAATGGTAATCCTTTGAGGTCCTACACACATGGATGGGGGAGGGTCCTATAGGATCATTTCTAGAATGATCATTTATAGAATAATCATGATGATGAAAATAATAATAATAACAATAACAACAACAACAGTAATAACAACAACAATAAGAATAATAATAATAGTAATAGTAATAGTAATAATAATAATAAAGTAATAATAATAATAATAATAATAATAATAATAGTAATAATAATAATAATAATAATAATAATAATAATAATAATAATAGTAATAATAGTAATAATAATAATAGTAATAATAATAATAATAATAATAATAATAATAATAATAATAATAATAATAATAACAACAATAATAACAATAATAACAATGATAATAACAATAATAACAATGATAATAACAATAATAACAATGATAATAACAATAATAACAATGATAATAACAATAATAACAATAATGATAATAATAATACTAATAGTAATAATAATAACAATAACAATAACAATGACAATGATGATAAGTATTAGGAAAAGAAAGAAATATTAAAATTTCAAAAAAGTAGGCTGATAGGACATGTTTTTACTATAAGAAAACCAAGTACATCAAGGCTAATTGACTAAAGCTGAAAAATAAAAGTAGGGACTAGAATAATAACAATACCCAGAATAATATTGATCAAAATAAGAAAAATGATTTTATTTTTATAATATCATAATCAATGGTTATTGATCGTGATTTGAGGAATTGGTGGATACACTCAGCTGCCTGATATGTTCTAGGACCAAGGATGGATTTCAGAGTTGAGGGAGATTGCAGCTAGTAACCAACGAATTTATATGGGAATGACACCTATTTTAATATAGTTGTAAAAAAAAATAATAATAATAATAATAATAATAATACTCCTGCTTACTAATACTTTGTATGCATTCAATATGCGGTGCAATTTGATTTTTCTTCTTAGGCATTTATATATGATACTAAGTTGACAATTAGTACCGATTCAATATTAGTGAAGATTCCTCTTATTATAGTCATATGGATGTTTCCTTTGATGGTTAAATTTATTTGGATCGTGCATATTTATGGTGTTTAAGATTGAGATATATAAATAAAATAGAATGAATAAAATGGTAAAAAAGCGGCTTACTCCCCAATTTAGGAGAAATTATTTTTAAAAAATGTGAGCCATGTCTTTCAGGTGAATCAACTAAAAAAGACTTTCCTTAAAGGAAGAAGGTTTAATGAACTTCTTAACTTTGATATATGTGAGCCATAACATGTAAAAAACACATTAATTAGTAGAAAAACAAATGTTTTAGAAACACTTAAAGAATATATATAGAATATAGATGACCATTATTGTTATAGATATGTATACCTAATCAATTGAAAATTAAATGCATTAGTAAAATTTAAAGAATATAAAGCTTAGATAGAAATCAACTAGGGAGACATATCAAAATTCTTGGACTAGAATGCAAAGGTAAATATTGTTCTGCCTTATTTAACTCAATTTTGTAAGGAGCATAGTGTAATTCACCAAACCACTACAACATCTGAAAGTAAAATTAGAACTCTAATAAAAATGGTTAGGTCTATGATGAGCTATTCAGATTTATCATCTGATTTTGGAGTGAGGCTCTCAACAAAATATATATTATTAACCGTATTCCAAACTAAAGCCATAGGCCTAACACCTTATGAATTATGTATTAGTAGAAAGCCAGACCTTAGTATATTAAAGGTTTAGCGCTCTTGAGCACATGTACTTATACCACCATAAAATAGAGATAAATCACAAAATAAAACAATCAAATGTTGTCTTATAGGGCTAAAAAATTCTAAGGAGCTACAAATTTTATAACCATGATACTACATCTTTAGTAGAGGCCGCAATGCCCATTACTTAGAAAATATAGATGATGAATGTACTTTAGGTAAACATATTTCCATATGTGAAATTGATAAAGATAAGGGTCTCGAAGACTTTATTACTCAATCTCCCTCTATAATTGTTGGGCATAGTTCCCTTAAAACTAATATACTAGATAAACGCAAAAGAACTGCAACGCCGCCTACCACTTTAGATGAATTTTATGTGTTTATGAATAAAGATAGCTATTTTCCAATGCGTGAGGATACAATAGATGAACCTCAAAGCTACATTGAAGCTACTAGTTCACATGACTTAGCTAAGTGCATTCAAACTATGGATAATGATCCCATTAAAACAAATTAAGTCTGGGAGTTAGTTGATCTTCTTGTGGATAGAGAAGTCATTGGTTGCAAATGGGTCCTAAAGAAAAAAAAAAAATTTAATAGAAATTGATCCATAAAAAAAATATAAAGTTAGATTGGTAATTAAAGAGTTACTAGAAAGAAAGGTATAGATTATGCAGAGACCTACTATCTAGTAGCCGAATTTTACATTGAGTAGGATCATTTGTATATTCCAAGGTTTTTCAAAAAATAGATCAATGAACTAGATCGGCTACCCCAAAAACCATGTTGGATCGGTGGATCGACAATCCGGATCGAAGAATTTGCCGGTCTGAGCAAAAAAATTTCAAAAAAGCTACAATTTCTAAAAAAATCTAGTTTTTTAAGTTTCTAAAGAAATAGTGACAATTGCATTATAGTTGTTAATTATTGTATCAGAAGTGTGTAAGTACTGATAATCTGTCTTATGTTGAGTGTTTGTTGTCTATTAAGTTCATTAATAAAATTTAAAATGCAACTCATAGCAATAAAATGAATATCTAACTCTCTCTTTTTTGTAATAACTTAAGAGTTTTTACTTTAGTAGAATACGTTATTAGTAGAGAGATAGATAGAGAGAGAAAAAGAGAAAAAATTCATGGAATTTTAAGTGAGTTGGCCATGTTTGATGCGGCCGACCAAGTACAACACCTGCTAGGAGGTGCGAGGTAGTTTAATTACAAAAACTGAAAAGGGCAAAAGGTAGACCAAAAGGATGTGGCTAGAAGTTGTCCGAAAGATAAGGGACTTATGACCTCTTTAAAGATATAACATTTAATAGAGCAAAATGGAAAACCAGGTTTATGTAGTCGACCCCAATTAATTGGAAAAAAGCTAAAATGATTATGACAATAATTATTTATAAAGAGAGATTTAATAGAATTGATTATTGGTAGAGAGAGATTGAGACTAGGAGGGGGAAAGGGAGAGGTGAGGTGGACGTGGAGAGAGAGAAACCCATAGTCATTGATAGAGATAGAGATTAGAAAGAGATCCACCACGAATTGATCAGTATGTAATACTATGTAATGAACATTAAGAGAGAGAGTGGGCATAATGTCATGTCCCACATTGGACATGAGAGACATGAACGTTGAGAGCCACGGAGGGATGGATGCCAAGAACGAGAGAGAGAGAGAAGTGGTAGTAGTATTTGACGCCCAAACAAATGTCTCATTTTTGACATTTCAATAGCATGATGGCTTATAAAAAGGCTAGCTTCCCCCAATGGATTGCAAATATTGGTATCGTAATAATGCTGACCTATGTATGCACAATAGTTGACTAATGAGTCCAGGGGGTTGGGCCCACTCTTTTTTTTTTTTTGGGTAAATTTTGCAATTTTCAAAAAAAATTTAAAAAAATTTATCTTTCAAAAAATTCAAAATTGGCTCGATACTTATAGAACTGGCTAAATACTGCCAGAACTGGTACAGACCGGTTTGGACCTACCGATTTGATAGGGGACATGGACGGATCTCGATATATTATGGAATCCATAATGGTTAGGACGATTTCTGATCCGGATCGGGTGATTCCGAATACAGAATTAAAGGAAGTCATATGGATCAAACATTCAGAAAGATATGCAATTAAATGCTAAGAAAGCAAAGTATACAACCTTAATAAACCTTTATATGGTCTGAAACAATTTCTGGGCAATAGTACTTAATGCAATAACTAAAATTAGTTATATAGCTAATAGATTAGACCATTGTGTATATATTTGGAACAGTGGGAGCAATTTTTTTATCTTATTTGTGTATGTAGATAATATTTTGTTAGTTGTTAATCAGGGATAAGCCTCTTGTGCAATATGCATTAAAATAACAAGAGGTTGGAGCTTGAGACACAATAAAATTATTTCTAGAGAGTATTTTAAAGAGATTTAAGACAAAAAATTGTAGATACACCGATTGATAAAAGCTTGAAATTATAAAAAATATATGTCCATCAAATGATAGTGACAAATCTGATACAAAAATAATTCCATATGCTCAAGCTATTGGGTGTATAATGTACATTATGTTAGACATGATTTGAGTCATGCATTTGGTCTTCTAAATAGATTGCAGAGTAAACCTAGATGGTTTATTGGCAAGCTGTTAAAAAGATACTTAAGTATATTCATAACACTAAAAAGTACAAATTGTGCTTCCAAATTGATAATATTTATGTTATTAGGTACTTTGTTGCTGATTTTACAAGAGACCCAAGTGATCGAAAATCAACATTATGACATGTATTTCTCTTTGGAGGTGGATGTGTTTCTTGATCAAATAAGTAATAAGGTTATGTATCTCAATATATTATGGAAGCTGAGTATGTTGATTGTAGCATTGTTACTACTTATGACGTCTGAGGGATGCTTCCTAAAGGATTTGAAGTTGTATATAACCAACATACTAGGTTTTTTTTTTTTTGTGACAATAAGGTTGCCATCTCATTAATTAGCTCTAAAAGTAAGTACATTAAAATTGATTATCATCATACTTATAATATTATTGAAAAGAATGAAGTATATTATAAGTTATTTACATTCATTTGATATAATTGCACACCACTTGACAAAATGATTAAGTGTTGCGTGTAAGATTGATAGGACTTAAGAATATCTAAGTGAGAAACTCCTAAAGTGATATTTTTGAAGTTTTGGTCATGAGAGGAAATACTGCCAATAGCATGAAAAACCCCATGATTGAACTAACATGAAAAGCTTCATGATGAGAATATACATGTGAACAATAAATCCTCTAAGTAGCAATAGACCTTATGGTACATTCAACCATTATGGACAAACGAGAGATGTTGGTACATGTGTGGCTATGGTGTCTCACATGTACATTTGTAGAATATTTTATTTTGTTAAACCAATTTTAAAAAATAATATATGAATTAATTAGTTTTAAAAGGAGGAAGTTTTTTGAGAGAGAATTTTTTTTTTTTTTTTTTTTCACAGCAGCTCTTTGTACACGTTCCTTACTCCAAAATTTTGAGGGTCACTTCTTAAATATTTCATTAATGAAAATTGAAAGTTGGAGAACAACCTTTCTTCTCCATATAATAAGAATTTTAGGGCCATGAGAGACCCAATTAAAAAAGTTGTTCTTGATCATTCAAAAGCTTAGTCTCTCTATGATATACAATTGGACGACATTTCCATTAAATTTTGGGATTTTTTGGAGTTCTTCATTTTCCTTTTTTTCCAATACAAGTGGTTCAAAAAAATTTTAATTAAAATTTTAATTTAAAAAATAAAACAAATAAAATGGAACCCATGTGATTAAGGAGATCCAGATCACCTAGGTCTTAGGGGTGGCAATGCCAGGTTCCTTGACCAGGCTATCCTCAGGCCTAGCCTGACTCTAGTTCCCATAGGGGCGGCCTTGACTGGGCCAAAAAGGCCTTAGCACAACGTCGCCCCTAGCCTTAACATGCAGGGATGATCCAGGCCAAATATAATTTTAAAAAAAGAAAAATTAAAGAAAAAGAGGCCCAGTTGAACCGAGCCAGCCTTGGACCGGGCTTAGCCCAACCCAGCCCAGCCTCTCATTGAGCCACGGTTACCAGGCCCTGGCCCTGCCCTCGAGCCACATTTCATGGCTCAGGCCCAACTTTTTAACGGCCCTGGCGGCCGAGAAGGCCCGGTTACGCGACTCATTGCCACCCCTTCCGGGTCCGTTTCTTCAGCACAATCAAGCTAGTCCATAGTTGCCTGTGTAATCCACGTCATTACAGTAGACGTCCGACCATACCTGAGCCCATCCACCGTAAAATAAGCGGCGAATCGCCATGGTTGTGCTTTTAAACCCATCTCACTTCCCTCTGTGTTCACTCTGCCCTCTCTCCGTTAGTAAACGTGCGCGAATCCCTTCCCTCTTCGCAACCAATCTCTCTGTTACTTCGATGGCGTCTTCTCAGCGAAAGGTGAGCTAGTTCTTTCATATTCATGAGTCGCGCATCCTGAAAATTAGGTTTTACAATTTTTCTCGATGATTTTTTAATGTGGATGATTCATGGTTGTTTTTCCATCATTATTTGTGCAAACTAGGGTGTCTGTTTTCTCTCTTCATGGATAGGTGATGCTCTAGTGATTTTGGGATCCGGTTCCATTTCTTTCGACATTTTTTTTATTTGGAGTTTCTTACTTAAATTAGGGTTATTGATGATTTTTGATTAGCATGATCATAGGTAATGGTTCCAATTGCGAATGGCACAGAGGAGATGGAGGCGGTTATCATTGTAGATGTTTTGAGGAGAGCTGGGTCTGATGTGGTCGTTGCTTCTGTTGAGAAGGAGCTTCAGATTGAGGCATCTCGCAAAGTCAAGATTGTTGCGGATGCTTTTGTCTCTGATTGTACCGAAAATTCTTTCGATCTCATCGCCTTACCTGTACGATTAGTTGACAAATCACATGCCTTGTTACAAATTGTTCACATTCATGTTGACTTTTTTTCTTGGAATATCTGCAATTGTGGTAGAAATTGTTTTATTGCTTTGTCATTAAATTAATGCCTCTTTTGCTGGCTTTCGTGTACAAGCATATCTGTCAATGTTCTAGGAAGGAGTATAAGTATATGCAAATTGGACTGCGGTAGTTGAACACTAATTAAACTATACATTGTTCATCTCTGCATCGTGCTATGAATCTTTGTGCGTTCCATGGATCGGTTTGAGAAAATTGCTTTTTTGAACCGTTTCGTTTCAGGGAGGAATGCCAGGTGCTAGTTCACTTCGTGATTGCCAAGCTTTAGAAAGTATTGTTAAGAAACATGCAGCTGAAGGGAGGCTTTATGGTGCTATTTGTGCTGCCCCAGCTGTAGCACTTGACTCATGGGGTTTACTGAAGGGATTGAAAGTAAGTTCCTAAATAAGACAGGGAAAATTGCATAAAACTCCAGGATTTTCTAAGCAATTTACCCCCAACCTAACTTTTCCTAGCATCTTTTTCCCCAAAACCATGTTTTCTAGCGAATACCGCCAACTCAAAAATAAGAAAAAAAAAGAAGAAGACTAAAATACCCCTCGTTTGGAAATGAGACTTGATCCGGCACTTCACCATGGCGGTCCGGAAGAATGGATGGGTCCGACAATATACAACCACGGTCCGTCGTTTCCTTTTATTGGGATCCGAAAATGATTTGTTATGCACATGAAGGGTATTTTCATCAAAAAAAAAGAACAAACGATCCAATCACTTCGACATATAATTCCGGAGAAATTTTTTGGATACATAGAATCCGCAGTCTCCTTCTTTGTGATCTAAATGATCAAGCAATTAGGAATAAATCTCTTGAAATTCAAGAAATGAAGAAAAAGATACCTCAACGGTTATACAGATTAACTACCGATTTGGATCGTTTGTCCCATATGTGCAAATAGAATTCGGCATATCTTTACCCAGAGTGGAGCATAAACCTAAAAGACAAGATTGAAGAGGCCCATTCAAGAACAAGAAAACTACACTGTGATTTTGATCTCGATGAAAGAATACTGAACTTTTTGTATTTGCTATAAAACTTGATTTTTGGAAAAATATGCTAATAAAAATTAGGGTGGGGTAAAGTGCCTAGAAAGTCTACTTTTGGGGGTTTTATGCAATTTTCCCAATAAGATAACCCAATTTTTTGTATTTGTTATTCAGTGATCAGGATTTGAAGTATTCATTTCCCTTATTTAGTTGCTGAATAGAAATTTGATATTCTCAGTTCTAGTGGCATTTATGGTTTAGAACTGGTTGATGCGGAAGTTGTGATATTATTGTATTCTGGATATGTAATTTGTGCAGGCAACCTGTCATCCTTCATTTATGGATAAGTTATCAACTGCAGTGCCAGTTAAATCAAGGGTTCAGCAAGATGGGCGGGTAGTTACAAGTCGTGGACCAGGCACTGCAATGGAGTTCTCTTTACTCTTGGTGGAGCAGTTGTATGGCAAAGAAAAAGCTGAAGAAGTAGCAGACCCAATGGTTTGTTGATCTCTTATTTGATCATTCTGTTGCACATGTTATAGGCATGAATGATACTGCACATCATGTGACGACTGGCCATAGAATGCACTTGATCAGGGAAATAATTACATTCTTATCATTGAAATTGCAAGGCCCTATGCTAGGTTGTTTCTTAGTTAATTGTCAATGGTGAGCTCTCTTTTGCTTGATGGGAATGGCACATAGCACTCAGACGATTGGTTGTCTCTCTTTTCTTCTCAATCTAGAGAAGAAAATCATGGTCTGATGTTGCATGTATTGAAGAGTTAGACGGGTAGGGGCCTGTATTCCCCACTGATATACCCAAAAAAAAAAAGAGAGTAGACTTTATCTGTTTCTAGTATCATGCTAAAATATTTTGAACTATTTTTCTATAATGAAGGTTGCTACTGCCTACTGGTCATCTACTGAATCAGGTTATGTACCGAAGTTGGTGGGAGTAGGAAATATTTTGCGGTTTGGTTTATTGGAAAGTCTCTACTTCTATTTAGGATTTTCCACTCTTTTCTCTCACTATTCTATTAGAGAAGAAAGGTTTTAAGAATATATAGAAATGGCTGTCAAGACAAATGAGTACAATCTTGGACATGGAGCATCGATTACTGGGAATGATTCCTTGGGCCTTGATCTGGATCCTGAATGGGTGAATTATATCTTCCAAACCATTGAAGAACATGCAAAATTGGTGGGCGCAGAATTATTTAGTAAAGAGCTTGATGTAATTGTGCACAGAGTTAAAAAGTGCATGGCCCTTGCATGGGCTTAGTCTTTCTTGTTTTTATTTAGCAATTTTCTTAGTTGCATATGCAACACAATGCGCTCCTTTATGCTCATCAATTTGCTATAAGAGCAAGTTTGGGAGGCTGGATTTAGGAATGACATCTATATAGTGTTGTATGTCTGCCATAGGAGCCTCTGGGGTGAGCTCACTAAATGGCTCCAATAGGGGTTGAACCTCTTGTGGAATTGGTTGAGTCTCTGCTCCATCCTTTGCCACAATGAGAAATAATAATCATCCACGACTTCCATTATCATCATTCACAACTTCCTGCCTGTTGTGCGCACTGATTGAATTAGGATTTCCCTTGTGTCCCTCATTACTTTCTCACCCTGATTGACTCTTTCCTCAAAGTCATCTTAACCCTAGGACAACATCTAACACACTAACGAGGACTATATTATCCAATAGGAAGTCTAAGGGACTTAAAAGCAAAAGGTTAGCACCTTAACGACCTAATGAATGCTTTAAAACTCAAGGATATACCCTAAAAAGCTCAAAAAATAGACATCTAGCTCAAAAAATAGACATCTAGCTGTAGGACAGAACTTTCTCTTGTATCAAATTGATGTAATCTAAGATCAACAACTAATGTATGATTCCAAGGCCCTAAAACACATTTGGTGAACAATTTAAATTCTAATAATGCTGGATATCTAAAATTTTAGTAGACAATCGTCCGTAAAACTATGCTGAATCAACATGCAATCAAAGTTTTATTGCTTTGATGCCTTGGTGATGAGATCTCAAGGCCACAATGGATTGAAATCTATCGCTAAAGAAAATCAGCTTGAAGAAAATTGATTCCAGTCAAATTTTAGGGTAATCTACAGCTTAGAGAGATGGCTTAGAATAGCTTTCAATCAATTTCCGAGGGTCTCCCTTAGCTTTTTTGAGGAAAAGGGTCTCCCACAACTTAATTATAAGGTTTTGAGATAATATTCTACAATAATTAGTGTTTTGAATTTAGAGGGGAATTAGGCATTGGGCTTTGTAAGGGATTTTATATTGGTTGATTTTGAGGACTTGTGGTTTTCTTTGTACGGGTTTCATGGTTTTTTGAGGAAAAGAAAGGAGAAAAGAGAGGAGAAAAGATTAAGAGACAAAGGGAGAGAGAAAATAACATGGAGGAGAGGAGTTGAAATAAGATATTAAGGAGGGACATGAGAAGAGAGGAAAAGAAAAAAATAGGGAGGGGAAAGATAAGAAAGGAGCAGAAACGAGGAGGAGGTGACTAATAAGAACTTAAGGAGAGAAAAGCGAAGAAGGAGAAAGCAAAGCAGAACATAAGAAGAGTTGAAGAATACCTCACGAGGGAGGGATTTCAAGAGGTGCTACGAAGCTTTCTCTATGGCTTTCAATCAAAGGAATCAAGAAAGCATTCCTAGTCTTTTTTTTCTTCTGACGTTTTTTTCATGACAATCACTGAGCGGTTGGACACCTTTCTTTCCATTTTGCTAGTTTTCAAAACCTTACTGAACTTGCCAAATATTTCAAAGAACCAACTACCAAGCAGTTTACATGGATACCAACACGTGTGTTGGTCTAGTATGTATCTGATAGTTAAGTGCGTAAGGGAAAAGGGTCGTACGTCCTGATATATCCATACAATACTTTAGCTTTTAAGTGTTGTCATTATATATTAAATTTTCCACATCTGTAATGTCTTATACCTGTGGCTTGTGTGGTAAAGCGTTCTTAACTTTAAAGAGCGCAATGTCATGGGTTCAAACCATAGTTATTGGAAATGCCTGAGACTCCAAATCTTTTTAGAAAATAAAATTGTGGAATCGCAATTGGCTAGAAGATTCATGTTTTCGGAATTGATGTCCAGACAACGGGAATTGCGAGAATCGAGATTCCTACTTTATAGGAATCGAGATTTGATCCGAATAGAATCGACAATCAAGATCCCTACGTACATGGAATCAAGATTTCGACCTCTTTGAAATCAAGTTTCTGACCTATTAGGAGCCGACCCAATGGAATTGAGATTCCTTAATATGCGGAATCCAGATTCCGACATCTTTAGAACTAGTTTCTAATGTATTTGAAATCAAGATTCATACCAGTTTGGAATCGAGATTCGTATCAGTTTGGAATCGAGATTTGTATCAGTTTGGAATCATCTTTTGACCCATGTGTCAATCGAGAGTTGCAACTCTTAGAATAAATACTCTTACACCGACGACATCTTGCTCTGTAACAACTTAGAATCCCATCAAGCAATCAAGATTAGAGGTATCTAAGACCTGACAGAGGTTCGTTAGATTTGAAGTCAATGTTTGACTGTTGAGCCTCATATACAATGTTAAAAGTAAGGTCAATCTATACACACTCGTATTCCACCTAGGGAAATTGTCTACAAAAGATACAAATATCATCTCATGTATTTTTAAAATGTGATTTTGTTTTTATTATTATAGTTCAAAATGGTATTTTGTCTGTGCCATGGTGTTGTCTATTTTGTAGTATATGCCTTGGATACCTGAGGTGAAGACGTGGAGTATTCAATTTTTAATGTTGCAAGGCCCAAGTTCTCTTAATTTTAATGCTCCAACACCCAAGTTATACTTGCCTTTGTTACCTACAGAAGAAGTTATACTAGTATCTGTTGCATGTAAAAGACGTTGGAATGGTTCTTGTTAAGAACTTAACTCTGGACATTTGCATTTGAAAGTTGATTTGTGGAAACAATAATTTAATAATGAGTTCATCGAATTATTATTTGGGGCACATATGAACTATGAGAGATAATTGTCTCCAGATTGGTGTCCGAATAACTCAAACCTACTCCATGAATATTTGAACCAATCCATAAGTCACATATTTGTGCTCTAACACTTTGGTATTTGATTCTGTTCTATTACGATTCCAAAAAAATCGGATCGGGACTCTATGAGGCTGGAAGCAAGATTGATGTTTGATTAATTTGTAGTTTCTTTCATCTACGAACTGCAATACTTGATGTTTAAGAATATGGATTTGAAAACAATCGAATCGAGTATCATCATATGTGGAATCCAGATTCATCAAATATAAAATCGAGTTTAAGCAATTAAGGAATCGAGAATCAATGAACATTAGAAACAAGATTCTATAAGTGTTGAAATCGGGACTCTTAAAATAAGGAATCGCGATTCCTGACTTCACAAAAACAAAGATTTTAGTAACTATGATTCAAACTCCATGGATGGTGCCCATCTATTTTTTAAATTGCTTCAGTTTTTCCTGTTTTATCATATGGAGCGCTAACTAGTGTAGGAATAACTACATCAAGGATCAACATTGAGCCTGTACCTCTTTGTCTTAGTTATGGATGACTTAACTAGGCACCTACAACATATTGTTCGCAGATGACATAGTTTTGATCGATGAGACCTTGATGCAGATAAAAATCTGGGGGCTTCAAAATTTTAATTTTAATTTTAGTTTTATTAATTTTATTGTTAGAGTTATGGGTAGATTATTTATTTATTTTATTAGGGTCAATTTTTAGAAATAGGATTAATTGGGATTTGTTTTAGGTTAGTTTGATAAATTCTATGTTTTAGAAAGTATCTTTTTTTTAATTTTTAGTAGGTCCATACTTTTCTTTTAGTCATCCTTTAAACTTGAAGGAATAGGATGATTTTTTATATTATGAAGATGATTATCTCTAGGGGGGAGACGTGGATTTGGATTTATCTTGAAGGAAATGTTGAGAGGATTTAACAATCTAGTCAAGTTTATCTTTTGGTGAAGATAAATTGAAGTTTAAGAGGTCGGACGTGAGAATGAAAAGTATGAAAGCAAACTCCTTTAAAAGGGAACACGTACATTGTAATTGGGGGATTTTGATTGAATGAAATAAAGAAAGTGTTTTCTTGTAGAGAGATAGGCCTTTTGTGGGTGTTGTTTTTTCTCTCGTATTTATGGTCTCGTGTCGGAATACTCGTATCTACGCGTTTTGTTCTTTTTGCTTGTGATTTCCTTCACAATTTTTATTTCTCTTTCAAACCCGGTTATTTTTGCTCGGTGGTTTTTGCCTGTAGTCTTATACTGCGTCAGGTGGTATCAGAGCTTAGTTGATTCTTGTGGATTGTGGTATTTGTCGATAGGCATCATGGCTCGTGGGCAAGTTCCATGGCTTGACATTGGGACTCAACCAATCCAACGAGAGCTAGACCTCCGAGATCTCCAAGAGCTTGAGATCAAAATTTTGAGAAAGAAAGTAGAGGTACTGACCTTGTGCTTGGCGCAAAAACTAGCCTCGACACAATATGATTACAATAGTGAGTTGGAAGCTATTTTCGAGAACCCATTTCATGCCAACGCTTTGTGTCGGGAGCATCATGGTCGGGAGATTGATCTATTTCTTTATGATTGGGAGATTGATCTATCTAAGTTTGATGAAGAATTAGTTGAAGATGAAGATCAAGTAGATTTGGATGTTCAATCGGAATCATCATTCTTTAATGTCACAGGTTACCCCATCTTTGATGAAATTCGTGTTTTTGATGAAGAACAAGATGAAAGAAAATAAGTTGTCCTTGAGGCAGCAAGGATATTTGATTTTTTTTTTTTTATTAATGGAGAGATGGAGAAGCAAGAGATTGAGCCTATGGAAATATTTGACGAAGAAAAAAAGTAAGCACTCAAAGGAGAATCCATAATTGAAGCTAAATCAGTTATCAAAAGTTCTTAGCTCCAAGATGCTCGCTTAGTATGTTTTAGGGCTGAACATAAACAATTCCTATGGATATACATTGGCCCATTCCTCGAGGGTTTATTGATTTCATTGCATGTTTTGATCAGTGCATTAACCCACAGGTTGCAGGATCGTGTTTCCAAAATTCAGATTGAAGAAGGTTGCGACACTAATGGTATCAGAGCATTTATTTTTGTCGAGTGGTATTCGCTGATAATTTTATACTGCGTCAAGTGGTATCCGAGAGAAATAAAAATTGTGAAGGAAATCACAAGAAGAAAGAATAAAACGCATGGATACGAGTGTTTTGACACGGGCCCATAAACACAAGAGAAGAAACAACACCCACAAAGGGCCTCTCTTTCTATAAGAAAACACTTTCTTTATTTTATTCAATCAAAATCCCCCAATTACATTGTACGTGTTCCCTTTTAAAGGAGTTTGCTTTCATATTTTTCATTCTCACGTCCCACCTCCTAAACCTCAATTTATCTTCACCAAAAGATAAACTTGGCTAGCTTGTTAAAACCTTTCAACATTTCCTTGAAGTTAAATCCAAATCCACGTCTCCCTCAAAGATAACCATCTTCCTAATATAAAAGATCATCCTATTCTTTCAAGTTTAAATGATGACTAAAAGAAAAGTATGGACCTACTAAAAATTAAAAAAAGATACTTTCTAAGATATAGAATTGATCAAACTAACCTAAAACAAACCCCAATTAATCCTATTTCTAAAAATTGACCTTAAGAAAATAAATAAAAAATCTACCCATAGCTCTAAAAATAAAACTAATAAAACTAAAATTAAAATTTTGTAACGACCAGATTTTGATCTGCATTAGACCCGGAACAACATCAACACAAAGTTAGAACTTTGGCGGGATGCTCTAGAATCAAAAGGTTTTAAAATTAGTTGGACAAAGACAATATTCAGAATGCAAGTTTAGTAATAATAAGAGTAGAGATGTGGAAGTAGTTAAGATTGACGGCTAGGAAGTACAAAAAAGGCTGTAGTTTCGATATCTTGGGTCAATAATGCAGAAAAATGGAGCGATTGAGGAAGATGTCGCACACATAATTAGAGCTGGGTGGGCGTAGTGGATGTGCAACTAGAATTTTATATGATGGCCACATCCCAATGAAGCTGAATGGCAAGTTTTATAAGACAACTGTGAGACCAACTTTGCTTTATGGGGCTGAATGTTGGGCGGACAAAAAACAATACACTGATAAAATGAGTGTAGTGGAGATGAGGATGTTGAGATGGATGAGTGGTAGGACAAGAAGGGATAAAATTCGAAATAAGTTCATTCGGGGGAATTTAGGTGTGGCACCAATAGGCGATAAGATTAGAGAGAGTAGACTTAGGTGGGCTGGTCATGTGTGGCACCGACCAAGTATAACTCTTGTTAGGAGGTGCAAGTTAGTTCAAGTGGAAGGACTTGAAAAGGCAAGGGGTGGGCCCAAAAGGACGTGGTTGGAAGTAGTTTGGAAAGATATGGGGACTTATGGCTTCACTGAGGATATGGCTTTGTGTAACTGATTCCACTTAATTGGGAAAAGGCTATGATGATGATGATGTTGATGATCATAAGATAATTAGTCATTTATGAATCATCAATGTCTCACCCTCTATGTGGTGGAGTGGACTTCATCCATACTTGGTTTGAGTTTGACTGAGGCTGTTATTTATTGTTACTTCATTATGACTTGTTGAAATACATATATATCGATATTCATTATTCTATCACGGTCATCTCGATAAACTACCCTTCCAAGAGGTCGCAAGTTCAAGACTCAGCAGGTATGTTTGTTTTTTGTACTTTTTAAATATAATAATTAAAAGGACACGGCGTGTCCTAGTGGTTGATTAGGATTTGCACCCATAAAATCTCTCTCTTCAAGGACACTCGCTTTTCTCTCTCTAATAGGATATTTTAGGGTTATCTTCTTCAAAGAATGTGATTAAATCAAACAAAATAAAAGTCGATTAAGACTTTCAAATAATAATTTAATCCATCTGTATTTAGATTCTCTAATAAGATAGTATCTTGACTCTCTTTCCTTTTTGTCTATTTGATTAAATCAACAAAATGAAGGGCTCTTATTGTGTAACGATAAAGGAGCATACATCCCTTAGAGAAGTAGCATCTGCAGTAGCATTGCTTATTAGGTAATTTTTCAACCTATTGTAGCATTTGCTATATAATCTTCGAAGAATTCTTGGAAACCTTTTATCTCTATTAATGCCCATGCCCATGTAGTTATATTAGAAAGAGGGTTTTTTAAATATCTTTCCTGTTTTTTTTACTTGAGAGAGAGAGAGAGAGAGAGAGAGAGAGAGAGAGAGAGATGATTTTGTCTAATGCATGCCTCTATCTTGTAGAAAGAATAAGACTCCAACAAATCTTTTCTAAGTTGTTTAAAACAGTTCGCTAGAAAGTTGGATTCACTGAGTACATAGCCTTAGAGAAACAAACTTGACTTCCTGTTTCCTTTGTAATTAGAGATTGGTAGTACATCTTGGCATAAAATGTGATATTCTAATGTGGAAAGTTAGGACTAGTCTTGTGAGCTATAAACTTGACAAAGCTACTATATCCATAATTTGACATTTGGGCACATGTGTACACTCTTTATATGAGCTTATGACACAAGTACTATACTTGGGTGTCTTGATTCTAGATCTATGAGCTTTCATTTAAATAGCATGTGTGGACTATTTATGGATTATATGAGTATTATGCATGGAATGTGGGAGGACCTTTTATGAGAGCTGTGTAACATGAGAACTCGTGTGATGAATTTGGGGTATAGCATTGGCATAATTTTAACTAATCCTTTTGGCGTGTTGTTCCTCATATTCTAACCTTTTTCATGCTTTCCACGAGATAAGAGGAAAAAATAGGAATGTGACATTGTTTAGTTCTTTTGGATGTAGAAAGAATAAGACTCCAACAGATATTTTCTAAGTTGTTCAAAACAGTTTGCTATAAAGTTGGATTTCTTTTATATAAGTGAGATCCTATATAACCAGAATTATGTTGTTCTTATTTTCCTGAATTTTCATGTTGTTGTTATTATTATTTTTGAAATTATATTTTATAGTTTAAAATACATTTGTATGTCAGGCCATACGGGGCATTGGCCTGAAGAACTAGGCACCCAAGAGGCCATTTCACATACTGACACCAGTGTCGGTGTCTATGTAATACTGGTTCGAAGTAGCTAAAAAATTCTTCTAAGAATATGCTTCAAATAGTGGATAAGATTCTCTATACAGGAAATATGTATTAGTTACTTGCTGCTTAAGCACTTTGTGAGTGTTCTGTTGATTATGATGTGATATGTGTGCTATTTTTTCTTGCTTGCAATATTTGCAGTCATGCGTGTCTTGTTATGCCTGTAAGAGAAGTCCCTTTTCCCTTTGTCTGTTGATACTTGTAACTTGCTGTTCAGGTGATGCGTCCATGTTCTGCAAGCAATCTTACACTGCATGAAGTGAATGCAATAGACTGGTCAGTTGGGAAAACTCCTCAGGTGAGGTTTAAAACACTTTTTTCCCGTCTTCTTTTTCCCAATAATTATGTGTGCTTCTCTCCATTTCATATGTTTTAGAAACCAATAAGCTCTTGTTTTAATATAAAGCTGTGATTTGTGGTTTTTTTTTTTGGCAGTTGATGATATTGTATTACTTAAAGGGATTGTATGTCAATAAACCATTCGTTTTCAGTACAAGGAGGTCTCAATCACCTTTAGCCATCAGATGTGAAATTCGATAGCTAGGGGCGTGTCACACAGTTTAATAAATTTTATTTTGATTTTTTGCTCAACCAATCACACAACCCCAGGCCATCCAATTTCACATCTAATGGTCAATAGCAATTGTGACTTACTAGTGCAAAACATAAATGCTGGTGTTATTGTATAGTTCTCCATAAATAAATAAGAAATATATAAAGTGTTGTGACCTTTACGAAGACAAGGCTTTCTTACACTACCAGAGTGCAAAAAATTTATCTTACACACTGGAGTAATAGAGGAGCTTCTAAAGGGGGAGTCAGAGAGGGAGAGAGATATGGAGAAAGGGGGAGGGAGTGGGGAAGTGTGGGAGATGGGTCGGGAGAGGGTGGGAGAGGGAGGCTTCGCAGAGGGTAGAGTGGGAATGTGGGATGATATAAGTTGGCCTACAAATTGACGGAGCAATCTGTACTGGCGTAAAGTTGGGGGTCAAGCCTTCTTTTAGCTAGGGAGTCGGCCGTCTCATTTGCTTCTTTTAACATGTGCTGAAATACCACTTGAAGGGGCCTGACAATTTTAAAGATTTGGTCGAACACTGCCTGAAGTTTCCATGTACAGGGGGAGCTCTTTGTACCCCAAGTTATTGTGTTCTTGAAGTCACACAGTCACACTCCTCTATGAGGGTGGATTTCCAACTAAGGTCAAACACCTAGTCCTTCCAGCAGGGCCTTGACCTTAGCTGTGGTCGACTCTGCCTCCCAAATTGGCCTAGAGAACAACTGCCCTATTTGGTATAAGCAGTCTCGAAAGAGAACTCCAATCCTTGCCAGTCTCTGAGTTGCTGATTAAGCAAATCTAAAAATTGAGTTTCATAATTCCATTGCAAGTGTGGGCCACAAGTGGGCTTTATAAATCTTCCCTGACCTTGACTGACTGATCTTGGACCAATTTTAATGGCAAGTCCCTCGCAAATTTAGTCACCCTAGGCCTCACCAACTTCTTATCTGTGAACTTCCTCATTATGGCCAAGGCCTTGCCATCAGAGTACATATAACATATTAAAACTTAGGAACTTTAGAAGCTAGATTAGAACAAATAAATATGCAAATTACAATTCCACAATGAAAAAGTAAGTTTTGAACTTATCGGTGTTGTCTATATATATATATATATACATTAGACAATTTATAATTTATTATAAGTTTACTTCCATCTGCAGTATTTAGAATTTGGGTGGTCTTATCAAAGTATTTTGTAGGTACTAAGCCTTCATTTATACAATTTAAATCAGCTCCAGAGTCTATTAATGCTAAAGATTGAAAACTATATTCTTCTCGTACTACTATTCGGATTAAAGTGTACCATTTTTTATTTATTACTTTATCAATAATATTTAGATGGTCTTCTTGTATTTCAGGTTTTGTATCAGAGGATTCAGGTTTTTCTCCTAATGAAAGTTTTTGGTTAGAAGTTATTAAATCATCAAATTCTATTTCTTCATTTGATTCAGGTTCAGAAAAATCTGTTGCCATCTCTAATATACGAATCCTATTTTTTAATTGTTGGACTTCAACTTGTACTTCATTTATCTCATGTTTTAATTCAGCTATAGTAGGTTCCTTTTGTATTGCTTCCCTTTTATTTATTCTTTTAAGTATTTCAGAAAGACTGTATTCATCTTGCGGTTTTATTAATTGTGGGGGTTTATTTTTGTTTTTAGCAATTTGCACATATTGGGTAATAACTTCTCTTTTTTCAGTGGGATCTAAAATTCCATCTATTAGATCTAAAATTAAATTTTCTTCTTTAGTAAGCACATTACAGAAACATTTTTGTATTTCATCGATTGAATCTTTTTCTGAATCAGAGCTGCTCCATATGAGATTTTCATCCTCAATTCTTCTTGCTAACAAATCATAATCAGTGGTTGAGGATTCTTTATTTGATTCGTCTTCTATTTGAATAATATTATAGAGCTGGGTTTTTATTTCTTTATCGAGTGTAAGGGCATTGATTTTCTTTTTTACTCTGCAATTATTTTTATAATGGCCTATTTTGCCACATTTATAACAGACTGGTAATTTTTGTTTTCCTGATTTAAATTTGGCTTTTGGCAAAAATTTTTTTGTAAACTTATCTCTTTGTTTTTCACGTTTTATTGTTTTATTTTTCTTATATATATGTTTTCTCTTGACTTCTTTATTAGAAGAGGGGCTTATATTATATCCAAATTGCTCACAAAAATCACCTAACTCCTTACCTGTCATTTTCTGTTTATCCAATTGTTTTTTAAGTTTTAAGTTTGTACATAATGCTAGGCCTTCTGCGCAGATTTCTGCAGAAAGTTTGCCTAGAGTATAATGAGAGTATGAAATGATTCCATTATTTTTATTTTTCAGTCTATTTTTAACCTTTTAGCATAAAGGTAAGGCATACTTGCTATAAATTTTTCCTTCCAATGGTCTGCACTACTGTCTTCTCTTAATAAGAATCTTGAGAAGAAGACATCTTTATACCATTTGTAATGAGAAAGAGTGGGGCATCTTAGATTTGAGAGTAGATCTTTAAATCTAGCCTCTAATAAGGATGTACTGCCCACAAAATGAAGGGTTATAGTATATATTAATGTATTGACAACATCACTTTCGCTGTGAGGCACATCTTGGTTATGCTCATTTTTTACTACCCATTGGTGGGTAGTATGAAGAATTTGGTTTTTGGTGGTTTCATTCATGTGAAAATCCCACCATCCTCGCAACCAACCTGTGAAGCCACAGATGATGGCTTTGGCAACATCTTGATCATGACTACCTGATACTTTGCATGCTGTGGCATACATAGTCATATGTCTCATTGTATCTAATATTTGATGATCCGACATTCCATCAATATTCCAGTTGATAATGGTCCTTCCAGAATAAGATACTGTATGGGATATTAGGTCTTCTTCGAATTGAATGTCTACAGGCGTAGGTCTAGTGTGGTACATTCTAGCATGAGTTGTAGGTCTCCATTTAGCTCCATAGGCTATTCTATCAATTTCCATATTGTTTTCTTTAAAAGCTTGTTCTATATTTAAGAGTTCATCTTCAGCCTTTATAACTTCTTCTTGGATAGGTTCTTCTTGAAGAACCAAGGCTTCTGATTCTAACATTATTCCTTTGCTTTTAGTATATTTAGTTTCTTTTAATTTTAATTGTGATAATCTATTTATTAATTCTTCCATTAATTCCTTATTATCCTCTTTAAGGATAAAACGGTCTTTATTTATTTCAGGAGGTGGTTTAAACATTATTGCTTTTTTCTTTTTTTCAATTTGCTTAAAGGGTTTGCTAATGATATTTTCTATTCGAGTAGCTTGCTTTCCCAAAGAGTGGAGATACAAATTAGTATAATTATTTTGTTCCACTAGGTGAGGAACTAATTCAATTTTATGAGTATATTCTCCAGGAATTATTTTATAGGGTGAAGCTTTAGTTTCTAATTTATTTTTCTTTATCACAATAGCCTTCTCAGGGGGGTGTATGCTTTGACTCCTTCGGGTGTATAAAAAGTCTGATACTGACTTTCAAGAGTATTAATTTCAAAATTAGGTATCTTAACCCTTTTTTCTTGAAGAGTTGTTTTCAACCATTCGAAAAATCCTATATTTTTCTTTTTTTTTTTTAAAATTTATTATATCTTTTATGACAAGCATCTATTAATTCTTTTGAAATTTTTTCGAAATACCAGTTTCTTATCATTTTATTTTGTTCTGACAAATAATCTTGCTTTATCCACTGCTTATCTATTTTTTCTTTTGTTTGCAGGGTTATGACTTGAAAGTCTAAATCTTCATATGTGCATTCACTGTTTGAGGAACTAGGTTTCGCTGATTTATAGATAGGAATATGGGCAGTACCTTTTGACCTCCTTAATCCTCTTATAATAGGCTCAGTATTTGAAGAAGTTGAATGTCGTTAGGATATTATAGGTTTTTGTGGATTAAGAATACTATCATCTAAAATATTTAGCTTTGTTCTACGAGTATTATTAAATTGTAATTCAATTTCTCCATCGGGGTGTTCAATTATCTGTTTTGGAGTTTGATTAACAGGTACTCTGTATTGTTGATTTTCATTATAAATAGACTAGGTTTTTGGAAGAGTTACCTGAGACCAATCTATTGTTTTAGGAATTGCAGTATTGGATTTTTCATTATTTGTCTGAAATAATATTGTTTGTCCTTTTGTGTCAACTTGTAACACATTTGGGCTTAAGAGTATTCATAACCTTATAACAAATTCGATATACTAAGACTATATTTTGTGATCTTGGGTTCATATCAAATCCTTGAGTTTTAAGATTAAGGGTAAGTACTTTAAGGAGGTTTGGATCACCTAAGGATACAGAAAAATTTGGGAAACAATTGAAATACATTGGGCCACTACATAGGCTAGATTCTACAACACCTAGTAATGAATTTGAAAATTTATTGTGACGACTATCCCTAAGACATAGCAATATTGAAGTATCAAGTCCTAACCTGGTAAGAGGTTTTACAACAACTTGTATTAATCCTATGTGTAAATATTTATAGTCTTTATTTTTATGAATTTGTAATACCTTTTGTGATAGTAATTGGAAGCTTTCTTGCTCACTGGTAATAGATAGATTCTGCTCAACTGTTTTTATTGCATAACTTGTCCTGAATTCAAAAGTTCCCTTCTTATATATATATGTTATTGGTACTTTTGGTATGTTCTAGTTTTGGATTTGTTTTTCAATATTTTCAATTACTATCTCTTCTTTATTTTTCAATCTAAAAGACAAGATCTGCTATTTACTCAATTCTAGAAAAATATATTTATAATTCTTGAATAATAAAGCAGAGAAAATGTTATAACAATGATTGAGAATGGAGAAATATCTAGAATTATCCAACTAGTCTAAGTAATTCCACGAATTTTTATACTAAATATGAACTTTAATTACATTTCTAATTACAACAGCATAAAGGTTCATGCATTAAATAGTAACTTACTGATTACATATGCAAAAGCTGGCAAACAGCTTCCATTCATAAGGGTAATGACTTGGAAGGGAGCTAAGATTACAATCACACATTACAATATCTAAAGTGGTTTATAACATACCACTATTTACATAGACCAAGTAATAAAAGAGTAAAGTTCAGAAACAGTTACCCGGACAGTTGAATAAGAAGAAGTACTTAGTTTACAAACTTCTGGTATGGCTGGACCAAGAGAAAAAGAGGGGAAAGAAAGTTTTTACAGAAGAGAGGGACTAGAGCTGAGAATTACAGAGGAGAGGGACTAGAGCTGAGAATTACAGAGGAGAGGGACTAGAATTGAGGATTTCGACCTGCCTTCAACTTCTAGGTTCTGCCTCCTTTTATATAGAGCGGATTTCAAAGTTTATAGGTTATATTTTATTCTGGTGGCACTTAGTGGAGTGTCGGTGGAGCGTCAGTGATTTTGTCGGACAGGTGGTATCTTCTTTTTGCTAGTGGGGTGTCGGTGATTCCTTTGGTCGGACAGGTGGTCAACAGATCCCGTCAGATAGGTGATGTTTTTGGATGCTAGTGTCGGTTGAGACACTGTTATGTCGGTAGTGGATGCTGAGCTGGCGAAAACTGTTATGTCGGTAATGGATGCTGAGCTGGCGAAATACTGTTCTGTCGGTAGTGGCGAATATTATTTTATTTGATATTGGGCTTCGGGCCTTGGGCCGACTTTTTATTGATAAAGGTCAGCTGATACTATTGCTTCACAGTCCTCATTTTCCATCCTGTAGTCTTCTTCATCTTTATTTTGCTGTGAAGTTGTAGTATTTTCTTCTTCCTCAAAGATTTGTAGTAATTGTCTTTCTAATTCTTCTTTGGTTGTCTGGGGGTGCTGTTTTCTCGTTTTTCTGATATATTTTGAGATACTATTTGGGTTTTCATATTGGGATGGTGTTGGTATTTTCCTCAATTTTATTTTATCTGGCTCCAGATTTTTGTTCTCAAACACATCCTACCATTTAACAGATATCTTTTTTCCCAACCTGCGAATATATTCAAAATTATTGGTAGTATTCTCAGATATTCCGTATGTCCATTTCATAATCCACGGTATCTGATAGATAGCCATGAAATACAAATGGTAATCTATATTTGGGTCTTTATTATTGAATTCTACAAATTTTGCTTGGGATATTTGGAGATGTTCGGGTAAGATCTGAGATCCCGATCCCCAAGTTAGAAACCAATTCCTGAACCAATTTGGGAATGGTTCAGTAATAGGCATTTTTATTTGGACAAATCATGTATGGGAATTATTGCTATTTTGGAGAGAAAATATTTTGTGCCAGGCGTATATATATTCCGAATATTTATAATATTTGTTCTGGAACTCTTGTGCCTGTAATTTTCATCCTCTTGAAGGGTCTAAGCCCCAATCACTATATGGTAGTATTTTCCTTATTTGTAATTTTGAATATGCAACTATTTTGGTATTATGCTGATAATAATGAACCAAAGAAACATAACCTGTTTCTAAAAAGACTGCCTCATACCATTCACGTGTCTTATTTCCGTTTGAGGGATTGAGGTTTTTGAGCAGATATACTGCGTGTCTTATTTCCGTTTGAGGGATTGAGGTTTTTGAGCAGATATACTGCCATTGCATGCTCATCCTCTATGATAGAATCAATTAAAAAAGTAGTTTCTTCAAATTGAGATTTTCGTAAAGGGGATAATCTCTTTGGAATAGGGGATTGAGAAAATACTGGAGTCTGGTCGGAAGTTATTTGACTTGAATATTCTGGGTAATTTGTTGGACTGGTAGGTGGATAGCTCATTATTGGGGATCCAACTGGAGAGGATGGAATTATATCCATTTTAGCTTTGCCTTTGTTTTGGCTATTCATATTTATTATATTTGTATTGAGTAAAATTTTCAAATTACCAGAAATTTCTGGCTGGTTATTGGTGTATAT
>NW_006499855.1:1215156-1294842 GCF_000471905.2 Amborella trichopoda
GATTGAAAATTAGATTCTTCTTTTACTAGCACCAACCATTTTTGTATAATAATTTTATTTATTAGATTCACAGATTTCTTTTCTATTTCGTCAACTATTTTGGTTATTGATGATTCAGGTTCTTCTATTCTTATAGATTTGTTATGATTATCTATTAATTGGGTGAATTCTATTTCATCAGTATTTGTTATATTTCCTGAAACCTCATTTTGTAATTCTAATATTTTAATTCTATTTTTTAATTGTTGCACTTCTATTTTGACTTCATTTACTTCCTTTTTTAGTTCTGTAATAGTTGGTTCTTTTTGAATTGCATCCTTTTTATTAGTTCTTTTTATTATTTTAGCAAAATTGTATTCATCAGGGGATTTGATTAAAGGAGTAGGTGTATTTTTTGTTTTGATAATATTAATAAATTGGGTTATGATTTCTCTCTTTTCATTTGGATCTGTAATTTTCTCTATTAAATCTAAGATTAAAGTATCTTCTTTTGCTAACATATTACACGAACATTCTTGCATTTTATTATCATCAGATTCTTCTGTTGAACTAGTCCATATAAGATTTTCATCTTCAATATTACCTATTAATGAAATATTACTAGAACTTTCTGTGGAACTATCTTCATCATATAGCTGTATGATATCATATATTTTATTTCTAGTAGTTTCATCTCATATTATTGTATCTATTTTCTTTTTAACCTTGCAATTACTTTTGTAATGACCAACTTTCCCACATTTGTAACATACATGTAGCTTTTTCTTTCCTCTTTTATATTTATGTTTTGGTGAAAATCTTTTCATGAATTTTTCTCTTTTATTTGTCCTATATATTTTTCTTTCTTTTTTCTTTGTCCTATATTTTCTTTTTTTATTATATTTTATCCTTGGATTTTTCAATATTATAATTTGTTCGCAGAAATCTCCAAGTTCTTTGCTACCAGTCATTCTCTGTTTATCTAATTGTTTCTTTAATTTTATATCTGTGCATAGGGCAATCCTTCTCCACATATTTCAGCAGATAATTCTCCTAAGGTATAAGCAAAATATGGTATTATTCCTCCATGCTTACTTTTAAGTCTATTTTTTACTTTTTCAGCAAATAAATAGGGTAATCCAGCTATAAATTTTTCTTTCCAATGATCTAATTGACTATCTTCTCTAGTTAATAATCTTGAGAAAAATACATCTTTATACCATTTATAATGTGATAATGTAGGACATCTTAAATTAGATAATAAGTCTTCAGATCGAGCTTCAAGTAGGGCTGTACTCCCCACAAAATGAAGGGTGATGGTATAAATAAGAGTATTAACAGCATCACTTTTAGAATATAATACGTCTTGATTTTGTTCATTTTTGACAGTCCATTGTCTAGTTGTATTTAAAATTTGATTTTTGGTATTTTCAAGTAGATGAAAATCCCACCAACCACGAAGCCATCCAGTGAATCCACATACAATGGCTTTTGCTACTTCCTGATCATGGTTCCCTACCATTTTACAGACTGATGCATACATGGTCATGTGTTTCATTGTATCAAGAATTTGATGTTCAGACATGCCATGTATAGTTCAGTTTACTATTGTTCTTCCTGAATAGGAGGTTGTATGAGATATTAAATCTTCTTCGAATTGAATATCTACGGGAGTAGGTCTAGGATGATATGGTCTGGCTGTAGCGGGTTTCCAGGTTTTACCATAATATATTCTTTGAATATGTTGATCATTATTATTTTCAGTAAATGCTATTTCCATATTTTCTATTGTACCTTCTATGACAGGTTCTTCTTCTTGAAGAGTTAAGGTTTTTGATTCTTGGATTATTTTTCCCTTACCTTTTATATCTTTTATAATATCTTTTTCTTTTATTCAAGTTTAGCTAATTTTGATATTAATTGATCCATAAGAGTTTTATTGTTTTCTCCAACATGGAATCTTTCTTTATTTATAGCAGGAGGTGGTTTGAATAGTAACGATTTTTGTGATTCTTGTATAGGGGCTGGTCTTAGCATATTTTCAATTCTTAATGTTTGTTTGCCTATGGATTGCTTATATAAATTGGTATAATTATTTTGTTCGTATGAAGAATTAATTCGGATCTATGAACAATTTCTCCAGTAGTCATTTTATAAGGAGTAGCTTTTGTTTCTAAAGTTGGTGAGCTATCTGATTCTTTTTCTTTTATTATAATGCTCCTTTTTGGAGGATGTATACTAGTGATTTTATTTCCTTCTGTTGTATTATAGGTAGTATATTGACTTTCTAGGGTGTTGATTTCAAAATTAGGAATTGGGACTCCTTTCTCTCTTAGAATTTCCTTTAACCAAATGAAAAATCCTTTATTTTGTTTTTCTGTCTTAAGAAACTTATCATATTTTTTATGAAATAACTCTATTAATCTTGGTTCAAATTTGTTAAGATACCAAGTTCTGACTTTTTTATTTTCTTTAGACAAATAATCTTTTTCAATAAATTCTTTATTAATTTTATTCTCTTCTTGTAGGGTAAATATTTGGAAGTCTGTTTCTGTATCAGAAAAATCTGGATCATTTTGTATTATTTTAGAGTCACTTTGTATCTTTTTATATTGGGGTATTACAATATTTTCTTTTGTTCTTATTAATCCTTGTATCTTTGGATTAATAGATGAAGTAGAACTTCTAGATGGTTCTAGATTTCTTTTGTGTTCTTATTTCAGAATCATCCTTACTAGTCTTATCTTTCTTTTGGCTAGCAGATTGTATTTCTATATTTCCATCATCATGTTCTATTAACCTATCTGGATTATTTTTAGAGGGTGCTATTAATTGTTGATTGTCATTTTGGATCGACCAAGATTCTGGTAAAACTATCTCGGACCTTTCTATTGACTTTGGTATAATAGTGTTAGATTTTTCTATATTAGTTTGAAAGAATATAGTTTTTCCCCTAGTGTAGACTTGTATTACTTTTGGGCATATGGTGTTCATAACTTTATAATATATTCTGTATATTATAGCAATATTTTGAGATCTTGGGGTCATATCAAAACCTTGGGTTTTTAAAGTTAATGTTAATACCTTAAGGATATTAGGATCATTTATTGAAACTGAATAATTAAGAAAACAGTTAAAATGTATTGGTCTACTACATAAACTGGATTCTACCATTCTTAACAATGAATCAGAAAATTTATTATGTTTGGTATCTCTTATGCATACTAAAACAGAATTATTAAGTTCTAATCTAGTTAAAGGTTTAATTGCTACTTGTACTAATCCTATATGTAAATAATTATAGTTTTTGTTCTTATGTGTTTGAATTATTTTACTGGATAATAATTGAAAATTTTCTTGAGTATTTGTGACAGATAATGTTTGCTCTGATGTTTTAATTGTATAACTTATTTTTAAATCAAAGGTACCTTCTTTATATATATCGGATATAGGTACTTTGGGTATATTCCAAATTTGTATTTGTTTTTCTATATTATCAATCAAAGTTTCTTCTTTATTTTTTATCCTAAGAGTATTACTAGACTGGGGTAATGCTTCATTGGATAGATTCCTAATAAAATTTTCCATTATTAGGTTGCGGATGAGTGCTTTTGGACTAACCTCTTATGTCTTTCTTGACCTCAACGGCTCTCCTGGCCTTAACGGTCTCTTAGACTGGGTGTCTCTAGCCTCAACTCTCAGACCAACTTTCTCTAATGGGAAATGTCATTAGGTGTCTAACTAATAAAGCCTTATCTCAGAATAATAATATTCTTTTTTAGACAAAATTTCAAAGGATTGGCTCTGATACCATTTCACCACAAGATCTTCCTTTCTTCTTTTTCGACTAATTTTAACCTAATTATGATAACAGTCTAAATAACCTAGGTATAATAAGATAACAATAATCACAAATAATGAAAATGGAGCTATATCAATTAACAACAAAGTAGCATAAGAAGTTTCATATATTTTAATATTGAACACTACTCTAAATTGCATTATAATTCATAGAAAATATTACAAACTTATACAAACTGTATTACAAACTAACTGTATCACAAACCAACAAACCAACTGTATCGAAACTATACAACCAACAAACCAACTGTATCAAAACTATATTATAAACTTAACGACACAATCCTAAAACTTATAAATAAGAACAGAAACTAAAAAGAAAGCTTACAATTTGCAAATGCAATAGCTGCAGAAGGCTTTCCACTCGTCTGGAAAATAGTTAGGTAGACTACTCATATTACAATCGCACATACACTCAGAATAAAGAGGAAACTAGGAAGGGAAACATAGAAAATCTAAGAACTCTCTGAAGTCTCTGAAGATTTGCTTGAAAGCTTGCTTCAAAGCCTGCCTCCTTCTGAAGAGAACTGGCCTATTTATAGGCATGGATGTGAAACCTTATTGCAATTAAGTTAATGCTGCTTTATAGATGGACGACTTGGATTAGGATGTCAGCAAAGGCGGATGACAGGTGGATGGCTAATAAAAGAGGAATCTGCTTTATAAAGGCGGATGAAAAGAGGAATCTGCTTTATAAAAAGGGAAAGAAGAAGGAATCTGCTTTTCTCTTTTGACGTTTGTCGTGTTCTGTCGGTAGAGGAGCTTTTCACTATAGCTGAGGGGAATTAAGCTTTTCACTGTAGTTGAGGGGAATTTTGTCGGTGGAAATCCAAGTGGCATATCGGACAGAATCTTTAAAGGTTTGTATACTTTAGCTGATTAGTTTGCTTGTCACATTTGGTCTGGTGAATTATTTGGGCTGATTACCGTGTCGGGTCGGTTTAATATAACGTCTGCTTTTGTGAACAGTCATGAGTAGCTGATCTTCATTTTCTTCAGCTTCTTTTTCTTCTTCATTATGAATTTGTGCTGTTTCTGCTTTTTCAGTAAATATTTGTAATAACTGTTTTTCAAGTTCTGCTTTGGTGGCTTGAGGGTTTTGTTTTCTCATAAGAGATATATATTCAGCTAAGTTATTTAGGTCAGAATAAAGAGGTGCTTTGTAAACTGTAGGGATTTGTTTAAGATGAATATTGTCTGGTTCCAGATTATGGTAGACAAAAACGTCCCACCATTTTATTGAAATTCGTTTTCCAATATAGGGAATATATTCATAATTATTGGTATTATTATCTGTTATGGCATATATCCATTTGAGAATCCAAGGAATTTGATATATAGCAACAAAATACAAATGATAGTCTATATTGGAATCTTTTCCATTATAGTCAATGAACTTTGCTTGGGATAATTGCAGAGATTCAGGCATTATTTGGGATCCTGATTTCCATACTGCAAACCAATTACGAAACCAGTTTGGGAAAGGATCATTTACTGGCATTTTGAACTGGATGAACCAGGTGTGAGAGTTATAATGGTTTTGAATAGTCAGAACTTTATGCCATGCATCAATATATTATGAAAAACGGTAGTATTTATTTGGGAAATCTGGGGATATTAATTTGGAAGGATCAGATCCCCATTCACTGAATTGTAAGACTTTCCTTATTTGCAATTTTGAATATGAAACTATTTTTGAATTTTTCTGATAGTAATGGGTCACAGTA
The DNA here is from genome assembly GCF_000471905.2 of Amborella trichopoda. The sequence goes on from NW_006499855.1 coordinate 1,220,724, forward strand.
ATTGAACCAGTTTCAAGTAATATCATTTCATACCATTCTCTGGTTTTTATTCCATTGGAAGGACTGAGATTATTGCATAGATAGTATTTTGCAACAGTATTTGGGTCATCATTGGCATGAATATCTTCTATTATGGAATCAACAACAAAAGCAGTTTCTTCATACTGGGAACTTCCAGTAGAAGGTTTTTTATTGGTGATTGAGAATAATTTGCTGGTACAATATCGAGAGATATTGCCATGGGTGTTTTTCCTTTTGAAGTATTATTATTCATGGCTCTATTATTATTAAACAATATTAATGCTAAAGATGGTTCTTCTGGGTCAGACTGATCCGCTCAGTCCCCCCTGCAAAAATTCTCACGTTAAAAAGTCAGGAAGATGGTTAGCAGAACCTTTTAAATGCTCAATAGTAAAATCAAAAGAAGAGAGAATAGCTTGCCATCTAGCAAAGATTTGTTTGGAGACTAGATTTTGCACATCTTTAAGAAGAATATCTTTAGCAGCTTTACAATCAGTTCGAATAAGAAATGTAGTATTCAGAATATCACTCTCGAACTTTGTAACACAATGAACTATGGCTAATATTTCTTTTTTAATAGTTGAATAGTTTTGTTGAGTAGAATTCCATGCTTTAGAAGTATAACGAACTAATTGTTTAGTAGAATTTATTTTTTGATTTAGAATACCTCTTAAGCCTAATTCAGATGCATCACATTCTATTATTTTAAATGTATTAGGATCTGGGAGTGAGAGACATGGTAATTCTTTAGCTTTTAGTTTAAATCGTTTTACTGCTTGAGTATGAGTATTTGTTCATTTTGGAGGGTTCTTTTTTAATCTATCATATAATGGCTTTGCATCTAAAGCTAAATTTTCATAAAAATCTACTATATAATTGAGACATCTTAAAAATCTTTGTAATTCTTTTTTATCTAATATGATATCCGAAAATTTATCAGCAAATTGTATAGATCGATCTATTGGTATTATTGTTCCTTGATATATATTATGTCCTAAGAATCTAATTTTAGTTTGAAATAAGCTCATCTTTTTTGTAAAGACTACCAATCCTGCATGTTTAACAGCATTTATAAAAACATTAATATGTTTAATAGCGGATCAGTCTGACCCAGAAGAACCATCTTTAGTATTAATATTGTTTAATAATAATAGAGCCATGAATACTAATACTTCAAAAGGAAAAACACCCATGGAAATATCTCTCGATATTGTACCAGCAAATTCTTCTCAATCACCAATAAAAAACCTTACACCATATTCTCCAAGTACTCCAAATAGCCCAATGTCAAATTATCCACCATATTCCAGCCAGAAACCATCATTTTCTCAAAACCCAGTATTTTTACAGTCTCCAATTCCGAATAAGACTACTTCTACTGGAAGGTCCCAGTATGAAGAAACTGCTTTTGTTGTTGATTCCATAATAGAAGATATTCATGCTAATGATGACCCAAATACTGTTGCAAAATACTATCTATGCAATAATCTCAGTCCTTCCAATGGAAAAAAAACCAGAGAATGGTATGAAATGATATTACTTGAAACTGGTTCAATTATTGTGGCCCATTATTATCAGAAAAATTCAAAAATAGTTTCATATTCAAAATTGCAAATAAGGAAAGTCTTACAATTCAGTGAATGGGGATCTGATCCTTCCAAATTAATATCCCCAAATTTCCCAAATAAATACTATCGTTATTCAAAATATATTGATGCATGGCATAAAGTTCTGACTATTCAAAACCATTATAACTCTCACACCTGGTTCATCCAGTTCAAAATGCCAGTAATTGATCCTTTCCAAACTGGTTTCGTAATTGGTTTGCGGTATGGGGATCAGGATCCCAAATAATTCCTGAATCTCTGCAATTATCCCAAATAAAGTTCATTGACTATAATGGAAAAGATTCCAATATAGACTATCATTTGTATTTTGTTGTTATGTATCAAATTCCTTGGATTCTCAAATGGATATCTGTCATATCAGATAATAATACCAATAATTATGAATATATTCCCTGTATTGGAAAGCGAATTTCAATAAAATGGTGGGACGTTTTTGTCTACCATAATCTGGAACCAGACAATATTCATCTTAAACAAATCCCTACAGTTTACAAAGCACCTCTTTATTCTGACCTAAATAACCTAGCTGAATATATATCTCTTATAAGAAAACAAAACCCTCAAGCCACCAAAGCAGAACTTGAAAAGCACTTATTACAAATATTTACTGAAGAAGCAGAAACAACACAAATTCATAATGAAGAAGAAAAAGAAGCTGAAGAAAATGAAGAGCAGTCTACTCATGACTGTTCACAAAAGTAGACGTTATATTAGACCGACCCGACACGGTAATCAGCCCAAATAATTCACCAGACCAAATGTGACAAGCAGACTAATCAGCTACAGTATACAAACCTTTAAAGATTCTGTCCGATATGCCACTTGGATTTCCACCGACAAAATTCCCCTCAGCTACAGTGAAAAGCTTAATTCCCCTCAGCTATAGTGAAAAGTTCCTCTGCCGATAGAACACGACAAACATCAAAAGAGAAAAGCAGATTCCTTCTTCTTTCCCTTTTTATAAAGCAGATTCCTCTTTTCATCCTCCTTTATAAAGCAGATTCCTCTTTTATTAGCCATCCACCTGTCATCCGCCTTTGCTGACATCCTAATCCAAGCCGTCCATCTGTAAAGCAGCATTAACTTAATTGCAATAAGGTTTCACGTCCATGCCTATAAATAGGCCAGTTCTCTTCAGAAGGAGGCAGGCTTTGAAGTAAGCTTTCAAGCAGATCTTCAGAGACTTCAGAGAGTTCTTAGATTTTCTATGTTTCCCTTCCTAGTTTCCTCTTTATTCTGAGTGTATGTGCGATTGTAATCTGAGTAGTCTACCTAATTATTGTCCAGAGTGGAAAGCCTTCTGCAACTATTGCATTTGCAAATTGTAAGCTTTCTTTTTATTTTCTATTCTTATTTATGAGTTTTAGGATTGTGTCGTTAAGTCTGTAATATAGTTTTGATACAGTTGGTTTGTGATACATTTGGTTTGTAATACAGTTTGTATAAGTTTGTAATATTTTCTATGAATTATAATGCAATTTAGAGCAGTGTTCAGTATTAAAATATATGAAACTTCTTATGCTACTTGGTTGTTAATTGATATAGCTCCATTTTCATTATTTGTGATTATTGTTATCTTATTATACCTAGGTTATTTTAGACTGTTATCATAATTAGGTTAAAATTAGTCGAAAAAGAAAAAAGTAAGATCTTGTGGGGAGGGGGATAGAGCAGCAGGGTAGAAGGAACTATCCAGATGGAAGGGAGGGGGGAGTGAGTGAAAGCAGTGGGGTTAAAATATGCCAATCATCTTTAGGGCCATCAGGACCCTCCAAATGGACAACAGTGATTGCATTTGAAAGAAATGGTTTGATTGGGGGCCATGTGGCGGACTGTATCCCATTGGATTTTTGTGGAGTTGAGGTGAAGAATGTTTCACATCCATTGATCTCATTTGGAGTTTGGGTTTATGTTGGACATGGATCAGGCAGCTAAGGTGGTGAGGAACTTCCTGATGTCCTGGACTCATTGGGGCATCCAAAGTCATTGGTGATTCATGCCATCGACCTGATGATGATTCCCATTTCATTTTTTTTTTATGTTTTTTGGGTGCCACCTCTTGGGGGGAGGTTGTGTGGGGTGTGGTATGTGTGTTGAGGTACTCAGAGATTTACTTGGCTAGGCACTTGTTCAACTAAGAGGTGGCTGATTTTGAATTCAAAATTTGAATTTGTTGGGACAGTGGGATTGGGTTGGTGGTGTCTAGGGAGTCTGCCATGTGTTGAGATCATGGTTAGACATTCCAACCATTAGATGTAGGGCAAGTTGCATTGAAGGAGAGGATCGCCAAGGGCCTAGTGATCATTGTGCAGTGAAGAATGGTGTGAGACTTGTCAGTGTTTTCATGGTGGAATTCTTACATGAACAAGTAGGCTCCAAGTTTGGGTGAATAGACAGTGAGGGTGAGAGTGAAGAATCTTTTGGGGGTGGTCGTCTCTCTGGAAGTTTCTTGGGGAGATACTATGGAGCAGAGATGTCTTGGGTCATCCTCATGAGCATCTCCAGCTGGTTGTACCTTGATGGAGGTCCATCTCCTTTCTGCGTCAGTCACTGTCATAGTATCGTTCCCGGCCATTGATCTATCATCGATCGCCTTCCTGTTTTTTCCTTGATCTGATGCAGACTATCTTCCCTCGACCACCGTACTCCATGCCATGATTTTCTGTTGTATACTCCTCGGCTTTTGTGCTATCGACTATGGTGCATCTCCTGCTGGGCTCGAGTTTCAGGTTGGTAGTTGTGGTTTATTTGGATGAAGAAGGTGTGCTCTATTGTGTGAAGGTGGATGACAGTAGGGACCATGCATTGTCAGGTGCACTCAACTTGGATTTGGATCGATCCCATATGCAGGCAGCCTAAAAGGTTCTAGTTATCTCTTTGTATTAGCTTGAATATCTTGAAGTGCCAGGTATGAAGTGGGAGCCCTTGAGCATGGATCTGATCTTCATTTTCTCCTATGTTGCATGGATACAGGTATGCATGACAGTGTAGGACATGGGTATGAGTGGATTCTTCGTGCCCCAAAAAGTAGGATTCAGCAACACGGCTACATACATACACACATACATGCATACATGATATATAATTACAAAGAATAGCAAAAAATTCATAATAATTCCAGTTATGACAGCATAGTAAATAAGCATGTGTCAGTATAAAACATGATGCACCACGACTCTAAAGCGGGGAAAAAAAAGAAGCACAAAACATATGATTCCCAATCCAGAAGTGTCTGTATCAGAACATGTGTCCATACGTCTCCAACACAAGTATGGGACCCTTGTTGAAGAATCCATGTCATCATCATCATCAGAGCCTTTTTCCATCTATTTGGGGTTGACTACATGAATCTTGGTCTGCCATTCTGCTTTATCAAAGGCCATACCCTAAGTGGGGCCATGAGTCGCTATATCTTTTCTCACTACTTCCAACCGTATCTTTTTGGGCCTATCCCTTGCCCCTTTTAAGTCTTCCATTTGAACCAACTCACACCTCCTAATAGGTGTTGAATTGCAAATGGCCAGCCCACCTAAGTTTACTTTTTCTCATCTTATTACCTATTGGAGCCACACCTAAGTTTTCTTGAATGTATTCATTTTGAATTCTATCCCTTATTGTCTTGCCACTCATCCATCTCAACATCCTCATTTTAGCTATATTCATCTTATGGGCAATGTTGTTTCTTGACCATTCAACATTTTACCCCATAACGCAAAGCTGTTCTCATAGTTGTCCTATAAAACTTCCCCTTCAGCTTCATTGGTATACGGCGATCACATAAAACTCTAGTTGCACATCTCCACCTCTCCCAACATAGATTTTCTCATTGCCCCAACTGATGTTTTCCAGTGAGAACCTGGCAGGGCCACTTTGAAATGCAAAGTAGAGCTTTGAAGGGCTGTCGTAATCTACTCGTGTTGGGGAAGACAAGAGAAAGGCGTCAGTGGAAAGAAGTTTGCAAACCAGATGGAACGAGTCCTAGGCATCCTTTGCCAGCTTGTAATCCCCTGAACATCATGTATGGAATTATGGATGGGCAAACGTGGCCGACAATGGAGTCCTTCGACATGTTGAGTCTTTCTGAGATGAGGTCCTGTCATGTGGATAGACAAAGTGTGGCAACACAGTGGATAAGAGGGGTTTTGCAAATAGGATCTTGGATTTAGCAACTAAGGTCTTGGGGATACTGGTGTCGGAAGGGTATGGGGTAAAGATATGGGGCTTCAACTCTGCAAGCATGGTTTGTTTGAAAGAGAGGATCTCTTTGTAGGTGTGGTTTTGGTCTTGCAAGATGTTGGGCTTCAAATAGTTTACGGGTTTGGTGTTTTAGTAGTTTGCGGAAAGGGAGGCTTACATATTTTGTCCTGCATCTTTGAGTTTATAAGGGGAAACTGACATTTTGGTTAGAAGGAAGTGGTCAGGAGGGATGAACCTCCCCCCTTTCTAGAGGTTGAGAGGGGGGAGAGAAGAGCGGAAAAGAAGGTGGTGGGGGGCGGTAGCACGAGCAGCGAGCCTGTCTCGGCACAGGGGGAAGCAACCGTAGTTCTGCAGTGATATAGGCTTGGGGAGCTGGACAGGGGAGGTTCATGGATGGTTTCGGTGTTGAACTCCCTGGCTTCTTAGGATGTGCCTCTATGAGAATTGTTTAGCAACTGTATCAGGTGGTTTTACTTTGCAATACATTTCGTGTTATTGGGAGGTAATCTGGCATCCTGATCTTGGTCGCTGTAATTGAAGTTGCGGTGGGAAACAAGCCAAAATATAACCATCCATGAACCCTGAGAAACAAAAATCAAAATGGAATTCATGTTAAACAATCCCCCAAATGAATCAAATTACAACGACCAAGAAACAAAAACCTCCTAACAATTGCTGTACTGGGTTTGCTCTACACTTGGCCAACCCATCAAAATCTACTTTCTCTCATTTGATCGTCTATTGTTGCCACACCTAAGTTCTTTCGAATGTATTCATTTCGAATTCTATCGCTTTGTCATGATAACCAAAATGTCTTGTACCGTTTGATTTAGAAAATGCATGTACCCAGCATGTTTTCTGCTTAAGATCAACATCTTTCTGACCTTCGTGGATAAAATCCATGCCCTATCTTTTATTGGGCACACTTTCTATGCTTCCCCTACAGCATAAAACTTCTATACTTCCCCTTATCCAACCGTGCATTCTAAATGGACGGCTTAGATGGCCTCGATCACAATATCACCCTCTATACTATTTTATTTTTAATATTTTTTATACTAAACATTTTGACAGCAAAATTTGGGCCTCCAATCCTCTCTTGATCTCGCACCTATAAAAACTGTAAAACAAATATTCCCAATAAAATAAAATGACTAAAATTCCCCTAAAAGTTTCAGGGGTAGTTTGGTCATTGTATTTTATCAAAAAAAAATTTAAATATTTTATTTAGGTGCACCCTATTGAGGTGATGGCACATACCAAATTTCATATTCATATAGTTCGTAAAAAATAAAATAAAAATAAAATACTCCTATGCCGTTGGATCTAAAGTAAATGGTTAGTGGCTCACTTTATCTAATTGGACGGCTATATATTTTATGCTGTAGGGGAAGCATAGAAACCTTTCCTTTTCTTATTATTCAAGCATAGTTTTTCATGCTCACATGATTGGGCCCAGTTTGAGTCCATAGCTTCCTAAAGCTCGTTTTACTTGATCAAATGAGCTGTGAAAGGGCTTTTCATGTGGACTTTTGTTGTATGGGAAGGCATGGGGTGTTGGTTTTAAAAATGATACTTCTCTTCTGTGCAGATTCTTGTACCAATTGCAAATGGGTCAGAAGAGATGGAAGCTGTCATGATCATTGATATCCTGCGGAGAGCTGGTGCTAGCGTGGTTGTTGCATCTGTGGAAGATAAGTTGGAAATCGTGGCTTCTAGAAAGGTGAAATTAGTGGCCGATATGCTTCTTGAGGAGGCTGCTAAGTTACCCTTTGATCTAATTGTCTTACCTGTAAGTACACAGAGATCAACAAATACTTCTTGACAATTGAGAGATTCTGCAAGTGAGCCATTGAGTGGATTAATGCATTCTAATTTTGGGGTCTTAGTGCTAAATGTTTATCTTCGTGTACAATTGTCAGGGGGGACTTGTAGGAGCACAAGCATTTGCAAATTCTGATATGCTGATAAACCTACTAAAGAAGCAGGTAGAATCAAATAAACCATATGGGGCAATATGTGCGTCACCTGCATTAGTCTTAGAGGCTCATGGTTTACTCAAGGTATGAGGATATGAACTAGTTTTTAATAAGAAAACTGTGGGTACGTGTGTGTGCGTTTGCCTGTGGACTCAGTAAAAATAGTACCAGTTCTCTCTGTGGGGGGTGTGCAACTATCAATCTTATCCCAAATTTCATCTGAGCGCTTTGCTTCCATTTTTGAAGATGACTGAATTTATATTATGGTCTTCAACAGGGGAAGAAGGCCACCGCATATCCAGCCTTGTGCGATAAGCTCACTGATCAAAGTGCAGTTGTGAATAGAGTAGTGGTGGATGGAAACCTAATCACGAGTAGAGGTCCTGGGACATCCATGGAGTTCGCATTGGCTATTGTCAAGAAGTTATTTGGGTGTGACAAAGCATTGGCTATTGCCGAGCCCATGGTTTTCTTTTGAAAGATGGCTTGATCCACTGGCGAGGAAAGTCTAAAAGATTTTGCTTTTACTGGTGCAGATGATACATCATATGAGTTTTGGTCTCTCTCGTCTAGATCATACGAGTAATAACTATCATGGACGTTTTGGTCTCTGTCGTGTACATTATATCATGTAAATTTGGTCTCCCTCGCGTAGATTATATCATGTGAATTGGACGTGGTTAACCTCAACGATGTTTACTCACCCAAAAAACAAAGAAAACCGTTCTGCACGTTTTATCCTTTCATCAAAACTGTTTCCCATTGTCATCCTTTCAATGATCTTATTTAACGGTGATGAAACCATCTGAACCTGTTATTCAACAGAGAAGAAACCATCAAAACCGGCGAGGCCCTAAAAAAGTCTGGCTTGGGCCACGAACTGTGGCCCTAGGGCTGGGCTAGGGCTAGTACTATCTCGTTTCGGCCTGGCCATTTTTCTTTTCTTGTTCTTGTTTTATTTTTTTCTTCATTAGTTTTGACCCAGATCGAATCGAGAGGCAATTTTGAAAAAAATACAAAAATGCATGTTTGCCGACCTTCCTCTTAATATTTACCTATAATAACATCATTTCATGTTTTAGGTAAAAATTTCAAGTCCATACGTAACTCACTCTTTTTCGTAATTTACAAACAGTGGGTATGGAATCAATACAAAAACCCAAGCTGGTGAGAGAGCCAAGTCGCTTTTGTACGGTCTCCATGAAAGGAGTCTCTCACCTTCACAATTCCCATGAAAGAGGCGCCTCATTCACAATTCCCATGAAAGAGGCGCCTCATGGAAACTTGCCCTTACATTCTCCAAGAAACAAGAATAAATGAATCCTGTAATGGTGACTTCTCTAGAAATTGTTTACTTCTCTTCCTCTAGAGCTGACTCTAATTGCAGAAGACAGTGACCGAGCCTTGTTGATAATCAGAACTGAGCAAGTAATGGAGAATTCGGAGGAAGAGAGCAAGTCACCCACCGGCCCTAGTTCAGGGCAATCCTCCCAGCCTATGAGCCCTGCTGTGAGGCGTGATGCCCCCGGCCCTCCTCGACCCACAATGAATAATGAGTAGCTCACTGCGATCTCTCGCAGTGCTGTCACTACTTCCTCACCTGTGCGCAGTGACCTCTCGTCATAAGCTACTGTCTTTGATTTCACATATCTTTTACGACATTCACTGATGAACGCCTCATCTAACTCCATCTCGATGTCGTATCCACTGTCATCCTCGTCTTCAATATCAATTGCTTTCTCGTATTTGTCGCAGGGCACAAAGCGTATGATTGTGAAATTGATGCTCGGGTTTAAAGCCATCCTCATGCCGAAAGCCATGGCTTCGCGGTCATCCGAGCCGCCAAAAAACAGCACAGCCACGGTCATCCGGACATTGGTTGCAGTCTTGAACGTGGCCCCTCCGAGTCCTCGGTTTACTAGGATTCCGACTGAGCATGGCGCGTGATCCTGTGTCTGCCGGTTCACCTTTTGGAGGGCATGGTTGCGAATGTCCATCTTTCCGTCGACCCTTTGGAACTTGTGGAAGGGCAAGATGATGAGCGAGGTGCGCATGTCTGTTGCAGTGATGCAGATGTCCTCGTGCATGTTGAAGTAGTACGAGACGGCGGTGGTGAGGCGGATGGGGATCCCATTCGAGAGACGGTACGCACGCAACACCTCGGAGATGGCCTCAGCATCGTATGAGATGAATGTGGCCCTGGTGTCGCGGCGGTACATGAGGGGGGAGGCGGAGCGCTCGGTGTACTCAAGGAGGTGTACAGTAGAGACAGAGAGGGGTGCAATCTCGGGCTGGGCAACCCGGCATGCCTCAACGAGGTTGAGTGTGACAGGGACATCGGCCGGGCCATGAATGCAGGAGAGGATGCGTAGCAGGGCATCGGGGCTCTGCCGCTCCATGCCTGGGTGCAGATATGCAGGCATCCGCCGCCTCACCTGTCGCATGATGAGTACCACCGCCGGACCCGTAATTCCCGAAATGGACACCGCTGCCACGATGAAGATTGCGTAGGACCGTAGGTTGAACATCTATGGAGAGTGCTTTGGTGTTAGCCAGTAAAAAGAGACATTACACACTCAACTTTCCTACATTTACTTTCATGCCACCCCTGCCATTGAAAAGTGGACAACAGACAACTAAACACTAGGGCTGGCTGGCTGGCAATGGCCTGCATGGCCCACCCCAAAAAAAACAGTAGGGCTTGGGTTACAAACTATAGCTATAGGGCTGGGTTAGGCGAGTGCTAGCCCTCCTTTTTTTTTTTTTACATTTGTTTTTTAGTGATTTATATACAAATCAATATAATATGCTTTGTTTATAAGGAAATTACATAGAAAGCCGGTCAACCTTTTTTTTTTTTTTTTCAAAATTACCATTTAATCTGAAGATGGAATATTCGATCTGAATTTTATATTATTATTATTAATTTTCATTAGTAGGACAGTGCTTCAAGCTTAGTGTAGTGCCTTACTAATGAAAAAATTAAAAAATTAAAATTAAAATTCGGTTTGATAAATAATTTTTAAAAAAATAAAAAAAATAAGTTCATCGACTTTTTTTATAATTTCCATTGTTTTTTGCCTGACCTGGCCCGTACGGGGATAAAGGTCTGGTGGCAGCCTGGGAGTTACCATTCGCTTATTAAAATGATGCTTGCCGTAATGTCGTCATACTGGTAACACAATTAGCTCTTGGTACTGGGGCGGTTTTCTGCATTGCTTATCCATTTTTTGTATGCGGGCTTTAATATGTGCCTGCTAACCTAAATTCGGGAACTTTTGTTCATGGCTGTGTTTCAAGACTTGGCTAAGTTTACTTAGAATTGGCGGAGTAACTCAGCCTTACTTTACTTAGAATCGGCCAAGTCTAGCTTGTTTATTATGCAAGTTGGGGTGCCCAACTAGCAGCGCAACAAAAAAACCCTTCGAATTATGCTTTTAAAAAAATATGGAAAATACCATTATTATAAGAAATGTTAAAAAATATGTAAAATACCATTATATTATTTAGAATTATGCTTTTAGATGATTTCAATGGTTTATAATATAATTTTGGAACTTTCTTATTGGTTATTTTTTGTTTTTTTTTCTGAAATATTGATGGTACAAATCAAGTTGTAATCCTTACTGCTTTTGATTTTTAATATTTTTTTTTAGTTTTTTACTATTTCTTTTGCTTTTCTAACATATTCTTGGGTTGTATATGACTCTCGACTGCATTCTGGCTTGTCCTAGTTACTCGCCTTGCCAAGGGCTAGACCCTAGCTGAGGTAAGCTTTAAAACACTGGTTAAGAGTATTATTTGGATCAAAAGAGTGATTTACATTCGGACTTTCAATGTTTTTCAAAAATACGTAATGCTCTGTTTATATGCAGAAATTACATAAAAGGTCGCTCAACTTCTTTATTTATTTATTTATTCAAAATTACTCTTCAGTCTAAAGACAGAATCTTGAATCCAAGTTTTATTTTTTCAAAAAGATTTTTGTTCGTATGGGAGTGCCCTACTAATACTAATGCAAAACTAATTTTTTTTTTCAAATTCGTTTGTCCTCATATCATGGGACAGTTTTGTGAAAAAAGAAAAAAAAATAAAGAAAAAACCAAATAGGTTGACCGAACTTGGTGTTTTAGAAAAAAATTCAAGGTTGGTACGTGAATCACTCTCTCTCGGGTATCCGAGGTTAGCTGCTCCAAAGAGAAGGTGGGTAATCCCTATGGTGTACCTAGATAAGATAGGATTGTACTCTCCGCCCCAAACTGTATTGAAGTGAAATGTATGATGTGGTTTACCCCTCGGCTGGAGCAGACGTTGAAGAGGATGACGTCGGCGACGCCCCTGGTGTTGAGGAAGAATCCGAGCACCAGCGCCTCATGCAAAGGTATCTTGTATGCCGTCGCTGCGGCCACCACCGCGATCAGCTTACTCACAATCCCCATCACCACCATCACCACCACCGCCACTATCGCCCCCCCGTCCCACACCAACCTCAAGTTCGAGTACTGCCCGATGAAGCCGAAATATGTCGGCAAGATTCCCACTCGCACTGGGTAATAGAGCCTATCGGCCACCGTCAAAGCGATGCCCCTCTGCCTCGGGAACAGCACGCCGAACAAGAACGCGCTCACCATGCCGTCGTAGCCGAGAAACTCGCCCAATGCTGCTGAACCAATTGCGAGACAGATGATGATGCATAGGTGACAGTCGCTCATGCGCGCTCGCTCGGGCTCACCCGCCTTCGCCCAAAGCAGCATTGATGGTCCCACCGCGAACAGAAGCATGAGCGCGATGATGAGACCGATGAACACGGATGTGATGGTGTCGCCGATCCGGCCGTCATTCATTGACTCTGAGGTGAGGAAGGTGAGGGTTGAGAGGCACAACACATCGGTGAAGACAGAAGCGGAGAGCGCGAGCTGGCCCACCTCGGAGGTTCCGAGCTTGATCTCGGTGGCGAGGCGGTAGAGCACCGTGGATCCCCCATTGGCCATGAAGAGGGGTATGATGGCTCGAAACTCGCGTGCTGTTACGTTCGGACGGATAAGGGGGTGCAAGAACCTGGTGGCGAGTAACCCCGCCGAGCCCGAGACGAATATCCCAGCGAGCGCGATCACTGATGCCTGGCCTTTTGCGCGCAGGATAATGCCCGGGTCTAGCTCGAGCCCAACGAGGAAGCAAAAGAGCTGGCGTCCCGTGATGGAGACCATGTTCAGCACGCCGAGGCTTGTATTCGGAAACAATTCGGCCTTTAGCCAACCTATGCTGCCGAAAAGAGTAGGCCCCATAACGATCCCTCCCTAAACACGCCGGAAAAATTCGAAATTCAGGCCCTTCACACACATTTTACTCGTTTCGATCCTAGGGTAAACAAAACCTGGTTAAGCGCCTAGGTTATGCAAAGCCCTCGTTTGGTCATCTATTTGTTTAACTTGGGTTTACATTATTTAAGACGGTATGAAACGTTATCGTGCAAAATGTTTCCATTTGAAAATGGGTATTCTATGTGCTTGCTTAATTTAGGTTTACACTATTTAGGACACCTTTGGCAGGTATAAAATATTTTCGTGCAAAATATTATATTTTTATCTGAACATAGGATCATCTATCTGCCTAACTTGGGTTTACACTAGTTAGGACACATTTTGGTAGGTACGAAACATTTTCATGCAAATTATTTTTATGTGAAAATTACGTTACACATATTTGATACATGCAACAATATATATAAACAAATTTCCCATTATAAATTTTTTTACCAAAATTATAGAGAGAGAAACTATACAAAATTTTAAAGTGAGAAACTACTTAAAAATTTTTAGAGAGAAACTACTTAAAAAAAAATTTAGAAATAGAAACTATCCTAACATTTTAGGAGGGAAAACTGTCTAAAACTTTAAATTTGATATAGTTTTCTCTCCATGATAAAGTTTCTCTCTCCAGAATTTGAAATTTCATATGGTTGAAACAGAAACTATCTCAACATTTTTAAAGGGAAAACAATCTAAACTTTAAATTCGATATAGTTTTCTCTCCAAATATTTGGAAAAAGTTTCTCTCTCCAGAATTTGAAATTTATATAGTTGAAAATTTCTCTCTCTAAAAATTTGGAGATAGTTTCTATCTCAAAGTTTTTCAAGTAGTTTCTATTTCTAAAATTCGATATATTTTGTCTCAGTAAACTTTAAGATACTTTTCCTCTCTAAAACTTAAATTTTGAGAACGTTTTTCTAAATTTTTTGAGATAGTTTTTCTCTCTAATTTTTCTGTTTTTTTTGGTAATTTCTCTCTCTAAATCTTGAAATAATTTCACTCTCTAAAGTTGTAAGATACTTTCTCTTTAAAACTTGAAATTTGATATAATTTCTCTCTAAAAATTTTGAGATAGTTCTCTCTCTAAACGTTTTAAGTTGTTTCTCTCTCTAGGTTTTGATGTAGTTTCTCTCTCTAAAACTTAAAAGTTGAGATAGTGTCTCTCTCTAAAATGTTTAAGATAGTTACTCTCTAAAAAAAAATTAGATAGTTTCTCTCTCTATAATTTTAAGATACTCTATCTCTCTTAAGCTTAAAATTTGAGATAATTTCCCTTTAAAAATTTTAAGATAGTTTCTCCTTAAAAATTTAGCTATTTTCTATTTCTAAAATTTTGAAAAACTTATCTCTCTAGAAATAGAAATTTAAGATAGTTTACCTCTCTAAAATTTTTGAGATAATTTCTCTTCTTAATTTTTTTTAGATAGTCTCTCTCTAAAATTTGATATAGTTTATATCTCTAAAATTTTAAGATACTTTCTCTTTCTAAAACTTGAAATTTTTAGATAGTCTCTCTCTAAATTTCGATGTAGTTTATATCTCTAAAATTTTAAGATACTTTCTCTTTCTAAAACTTGAAATTTTTAGAGTTTCTCTCGCTAAAAACTTTCAGATATTTTTCTCTATGAAATTTAGGTAGTTTCTCTATCTAAAATTTGATATAGTTTCACTCTATAAAATTTTACAATTTTTTCTCTTTAAAAATTGAAATTTGAGATAGTTTTTCTCTCTAAAAAATTTCAGATAATTTTTCTCTCTAAAATTTGATATAGTTTCTTCCTCTAAAATTTTAAGATTTGTTTTTTCTCTAAAAGTTGAAATTTGGGATAATTTTCCTATCTAAAATTTTAAAATAGTTTCTCTCTCTAAAAATTTCATATAGTTTATCTCTCTTGATATAGTTTCTCTCTCTTAAATTTTGAGAAACTTTCTCTATCTAAAATTTAAAATTTGAGATACTTTCTCTCTAAAAATTCAAATTTGATATAGTTCTCCTTTTTAAAATTAGTTTCTCTTTAAAAAAATTCAGGTAGTTTCTCTATCTAGAATTTGATATATTTTATCTCTCTAAATTTTAAGAACTTTATTCGTCTAAAATTTATAATTTGATATAATTTCTCTTTTTAAATTTTTTGAAAAAGGTTTTCTCTCTAATTTTTTATAAGAAATTTCTCTCTCTAAAATTTTAAGATACCTCTCTTTAAAACTTGAAATTTGATATAATTTCTCTCTAAAAAAATTTTGTGATAGTTTCTCTCTCTAATTATTATTAAAAATATTTTTATTATTATTTTATTTTTAGTTTCTCGCTCTAAAATTTCATATAGCTTCTCTTTGTAAAATTACCGAAAATTACAAGAACCCCCTATGAGTACATTTTTCATGCAACTTATCCCAACCTAACTTTTTCTGTCACTTTTTTCCCAAAATAAAGTTTTTATGCAAATACCACCTCAAGGAAAAAGTTTTTTAGACGAAAATACCCTTCTTATATAAGAACATATTGGACGTTGACTTGGAGTCAGACATTACCATCACAAGTGCCAGACCGCCTTTTACAACTACCACCGTACCGACTTTTGTGGTCGATTACAACTACCAGCGTACCGACCTTTGCAGCTGTCGACGAAGCTCACAAGTGCCAGATCGCCTTTTACAATTACCATACCGACCTTTGCAGAAATGCCCGATCACCGTTTGTAATGGCGGTACCTGCCCTAGGCAACTGAAGGATCGGCCTAGGCAATTGACTGACCGGCCTGAACAATTGACGAACCGCCCTTTCAACTGACGGACCTACCCTGGGCAACTGACGGACCGACAATATGCCGGACCGCCCTTTGCAAAAGTTAGGTTGGGGTAAGTTGCATAAAAAGCTTAGTTTTTGGATTTGTTTTTTTTTTTTGTAATTTTTTTTTAAAATTTTAAGATACTTTCCCTCTTTAAAACTTAAAATTCGGTTTCTCTCTCTAATTTGTGTGGATATTTTGACATAATTAATTGTATTTAATAAAATGGGCAGCTTTGGTGTACAAAAATAGTATTGCAACAAGTTCTCTCTTTTATGCTTCTACGAAATAACGGTTTGGATATCTCAATTTTTTTGGTTTCATATACCCGGCCTCTCTTTTTTGGTTATATAAAACATGATTATGTATCCAAAAAGTTGCCAAAGGATACCTTGGGATCCAAACCACCATTAAAAATGATTATATGTTTGTTTGGATGTAGGAGTATTGCAATCCAAAATCTTGTGAAACATACTTTTAACTACGCCATTTTGCAAGATTTATTCAAAAATTAAAACCCCACACCTAGCTTTCTAGCTTTCTAGTTACCCATGACCCAACTCTCTCGCTCTCTCTAAGAAGATAATAGTTTAGTGGCACCAAGCATCAGTATCCATGATTGATTCAAATCTAATCCACGAAGGAATCCATGATTGATTCAAATTTATTTCACGAAGGATACTCACGAAGACTTCGGTCATTGAGACATGCGAATTTTACACAGCTTCAGATTTAATTTACAAAAGGATACTCACGAAGACTTCGGCCATGGACTGAGGCATGCGAAGGCGTCGGAAAACGGGGCGGAGCAACCAAATGATGGTGATCATAATGGAGGTCTGAAGGCCAAGGATCATCATCCTTTTGGGGACGTCATCCCGGTAGAGAAAACATGAGTAGTTCTGCGGTCGATATGACTTGATGACGCTGCTAATGGGCGGCGCCGGGGTCGTGTTCGCCATAGAGGTGGAGTCTAGCTTACTTGCTTCGGGTGGTGCAGAGGAGGAGGGTGGTGGCTCCGCCCGTCGCGTAAAAGGCCTTTTACTCCTGAGTTTCTGGTTTTTATGTTAAAAGTGGTGGACGCGAGAGCGATGTTTTTGCGCCAGGAATGGAGAATGACTCCACCCCTTCCTCCTACGTACCGGGTCAAATTCATTCTCCACTCCCTCCTCCTACTTACCGGGTCAAATCCGTGGAATATCTTTGGGATTTCTTTTGTCCCTCCCCCAATATATCCTCTTACTTACCCGGTCAAATCCGTGGAATATCTTTGGGCTTTCTTAAGTCCCTCCCCCAATATATAGCAGCGATTTAAGTGCCGATTTTTCAAACTAAATTATACAATAAATTTTTTCTAAGAAATAAAAATTCTAAAATTTGGGACTTAGGGGATCGTCTTTTTTATCTTAGATCTCTGACGTGAGCCAGGGGATTCCGATTTGAATGCCGCTTTTTAAAACTAAATTATAGAATAAATTTTTTCTAAGAAATAGATTTTCTAAAAATTTGGGAATTGGGGGATCGTTTGTATTATCTTAGAATTTTTGTTTTTAGAAAGAAGGTAACCAATTCCCAAATTTTAGAATTTTTGGTTATCCCGTAATTGAGTGATTTATATATGGACTCTAAATTTTTTTCTAAAATACAAAATATTCTAGGTAGAAATTACAAAGAAAGTTGGTAAATCTGCTTTCCCAAAATTGATCCTCGGTCTAAGGACGTCCATAGACCGAATATTTTTTAGTTGTTTCGTTAACGAAAAAACTAAAAAAGAATATTAAAATTCAGACAGCATATTCTGTCATCATATTGAGGGGCAATTTTGGAATTTTTTTTTAAAAAGAGGGTTGACCCAACTTCTTTGTAATTTCTCCTTATAAAAAAAAGGGTTGATCAAGTCACACCAATAATAAAGTATTAAAAAAAAAAAACATAAAATAAAATGATGAAATTAAACCTGAAATTTTATAGGGATATTTTACGTATTCAATTTTTTTTATATATATTTTATTCATGTGCATCCACTAAGGCGCACACACCTATAAAATTTCAGATCATTATGGTTTGTAAAAAAAATATTAAAATTCAAACACTATTAGACATCTGCGACTGTGTGATAAACTTTGAACGATGATAAAGCCATAACTGAAGTACTATAGAACTTTACCTATAGACGTTTTGTAATGTTTTCCTCTATATATATATAGGAAAATCTTTCTACGTTTCCCTACAAAGTTTTATCGTCCCCTTTATCTAATCCTCTATTTTTTAATGGAGGGTTAAGATTGCCCCAATCACAACGTCATGTCTCTACACTATTTTATTTTTAATATTTTTCTATGAACTATTTTGACACCAAATTTCGGACGTCCATTCCTCTCTTAAGCTCGCACTAACAAAAAAATATAAAAAAAATATTTTCAATAAAATAAAATGATTAAAATACCCTTGAAAGTTTCAAGGGGTATTTTGATTATTATTTTTATCGATAAATTACTGTTAATATTTTTTATAAGTGTGCTTCAATTAGAAGATGACACGTACCAAATTTCATATTCAGAAAATTTGTATTAAAAAAACTAAAAATAAAATACTTTGAGACATTGGATCTAAGATCAAATGGTAAGTGACTCTCTTGATAAAAAATGGACGTTTGAATGGTGGGGGAGGATAGAACTTTTATGTTGTAGAGAGAACATAGAAATCTTTTTTATTTATATATATATATATATATATATATACTATATTATTATGTCAGAGTTGATGGATGAACACGTATCGTGAAAATAAAAAAAATCCTAATGCTAGAAAGATTGAGAGGCACACATTCCTGTTCTTTTTCTTTTTGGTAAACATTCCCTCTTTAAAGGAAAAGGGAACCAAATTCAAAAGAGCAGGGTACGTACGATTTGAAAGGGAGAGTACGCACAATTTGAATGCTTATCTTAACATATTTTATATTTGTATTTTTAAGAGAGAGTGAAAGATTAAGAGGCACGTGGAGAGAGATTATTTTAGATTTTTAGGAGTGATAATTCTAAAGATATGTATTTACCAGATATCATTTTCTAAAAAAAAATGATAAAGAGAGAATGAGGGGCACGTAGATGAATAAAATATATAACACTTTTCAAGTGACCAATCTAAAGAGATAAATTTATAAGATATCATTTATGGAGGAAGATAGAGAGGTACGTGAAGATGGAGAGAGGTTTGGAGAGTGATAAACCTAGATACATTTACGGAAGGTTATTTACTTAAAATATATAATGAGATATAAGAAAATACTGGATAAATACAATAATACACATTCCTGAATCTGGAAAATTTGAAAGTTAAATTTCTATCTTTCCTAATATTCTCCCGTTGAAAATTTCTTAAATCCTCCCCCTATCACTCTCTTATCTCTCTCCTTTTGATCTCTCCGCTAGATCTATATGTTTGAAGCAGTGGTTTAGAACCTAAAATTGGGTTATGAATTGGCCTTATGGTGCAATTTGGATTAAGATTTCGTGATCTTTTGGGATAAATAAAGTTCAAAAGATTTTTTTAAAAAAAAATTATAAAAATTAAATGAAGAGGAAATTGTTTATCTAATCCACATTGCTGATTCCTTTTTTTTTTTCAATCTAATTCAAATTATTGATTTGTCTAACATAATCATCACATACTTTCACAGAATTAGACGGTTCCCACCAAACGGACCGATTCCCGATTATGAAAATGAATAAGTCCATCCTCCTGTGCAACGCGACAATTCTTGTCCTAAGTCAATTTTTTATAGAAAAGTATATAATGAGGCCATTTATCTTGGGTAAGAAGTGATCACACTTAATCTTGACCGTTGAATGTGAAATGAGATGGTTGTATTTATTTTATTGACCAAGTTCAAATTTTTTTTTAAAAAAAGTTTCCTGAACTTTGTAACGCACCCAAAGCTAGTTGATTTCACATCGAATGATTATCCATTACAAGTAATGGTGACCTGCTTATAAATGGTTTCATTGTATACAAACTGTATTTTTATATAGCACTTATTGTGTGTATCGCTTGATCCGTTCCCTTGCCCTAAGACTTCGGTAGAGAGGCATAACCTATGGTCATGAGGGACGCCTCAATTAGTCCCCCCTTTTGCTTGGGCGGGAGCGGTAGCCGTTGCTTTACCACCAAAACCGAGCTCGTGATAGAATAGTCGGAACAGGACAATAAGTCCCCAATGGGCCCGAGCTCCGGGCACTCCTCCGACCCACTTATCATCAATTCTGTAAATCGGGACGTCCCCTGCCCCACCAGAAACAACTCAGATGATGCATCTAACTCTCGTAGGGCGTCCACTGTTTCCGCTTCTGAGCTCACCATCCTCTCCTCGTACCGCATACGGCCCGACTCTACATACCTCTGGCAAAAGTCATCCAGAAACTCCTCGTCCAGTGCCTCCACCTTCTCGTGTGGCGGGGCGGTCCCATCCGCCGTTCCACACTCCGAGAGAGTGAGTGAGGTATGGAGCCTCCCACAAATGAACCGCACCAGCCTGAAGCTGACGTTGGGATGCTCAGCCATCCTGCCGCCCAGCGCAAGGGCCTCGCGATCATCAGGTCCACCGAAGAAGAGTCCCGTGACTCGGTGCCTCTTGCCTGTGGCAGAGGCTAGCGTGGTGCCGCCGAGCCCCCTACATGCCAGCACCCCCACCGTGCAGGGGGCATGCTCTAGCACCCTACGGTTAAACGCCCTGTGCGCGGAACTTCGAACCTGCATTTTTCCATCGAGCCTTTGAAACATGTGGAAGGGGAGCACAACAATAGAAGCCTTTACATCCTCTGCACTGGTACACACATCCTGGTGCATGTTGAACATAAAGGAGATAGCGGTGGTGTGGTTCAGGGGAGTCCCCCCACCCTTCACATAGGCCTCCAACACAGCCGCTATCTCCTCCGCGTCGGCCCCAACTGGGGTGTTGCTGTTGTCATGGCGGTACTCGAGCTGGCAGGCAATTCGATCGTTGTACTCGATGAGGTGCATGGTGTAGGCTGCGAGGGGAGCAGAGGTGCTCGAGCCACGGAATGCCTCGATGTAGTTGATGGCAGTGGGCACATCGGTGGTGCTGTGTAGACATGCAAGCACCCGAAGCTCAGCGAAGACGCCCTGCCTCTCAA
Source organism: Amborella trichopoda (assembly GCF_000471905.2). Next base: position 1,241,801 of record NW_006499855.1, read on the forward strand.
TGCCGGGGTGCATGTAAGGGGGGATCCCACGCCTGGCATACTGCTTCAGTGCTAACAAGGCGAAGGCCGATAGGAAGGAGCTCAGCAACGAGGCAACCGTTAGGATTGTCGCGCTCCGACGATTGACAACCTGTATGAAGCCAGAACATACTCCATGCTCTTACAAATCGAGCATCACACAAGTGCACTTACTTCTCCAAAGGGCAAATTTTCTACAGCGTCGATGGAGCACTAAAACCATCCATCAATTGGATGGCCGTTCACTGGGACTCTCAACCTTCTCAATGTTGGATGTGAATATCTACAGTTTTTTTTTTTTATTTAAAAAAAAAAATCGATTATTCTCTTTTTTTTTTGGCGGAAATTTATCACAAGGTAAACTGAGAGGAAATTCATCACAAGGTAAACTGAGAGGTTATTGTAAAAGTTTCGGTCCTCTTATGTTCACTTGACATGTTTTTTTGTGTTTTGAGCAGTTTGAAGATCCAACTTTCAAATTGCTCGATCATTAGGTAGTTTGTATCTCCGAACAGTCATTTTCACCCAAAAAAACAGAAAAATGTTTAGATTTTTACTTTGCTCGACAATTAGGTAGTTTGTATCTCCAAATAGTCATTTTCACCAAAAAAAACAAAATAGGTTTAGATTTTTACTTTGAACTGGTTAAAGAAAAGAGGCGGTTTGATAGTTTCAAATTTAGAAATGGGGATAAAATGGAAACAATTCAAAATCACGAGCCTCTCTGTAAATTGTCCCATGAAACTCTTTTTAATATCGAAAATTATGCACAAAATACAAAACAAAATGTCTCGAATGTTGGTGACACATTTCATTTATTGAATGTTGTGATATATTTTCATTTATTGGATTTCACATCTAATGACTAAAAGTGATTGTGACATTCTTATACCAAACACAAAGGATCTCGTAACACCTTATTTTGAAGGCAAGGATGGAATTTGGAAACATAAAGCGTGTGCCTAATTGAAGATTTAGGATTCTAAATGTAAAGGGCAATGAAATTGACTAAGGCCCTTACAATATTATTTTTATGTTCTCTTAAAAGACAAGGTTTTTGGCTTGTTGAAGGCGTGAAGAGAAGAATCCTTCAGCAAGGAACTTAATTGGAGAGGCAGTGAGCGGGTAAGCTTTCTTAAAAAGAGGATAGAGTGAGTTTTTTCAAAATGTATTATTTGTAGAGCATAAAAACCAATGTTTAGGAATATTAAAGAAGAAAACTGGTACAGAAAATGAAAAGAGACATGACACAAGGATTTACGTGGTTTGGCAAGTTGCCTATGTCTATACGGCAGCAAAAAAATTTTCCACTAATTTATAAAATACTATACAAGCATAGAGAATAAAAAGGTTTGTCAATTTCTCTCTCAAGCCCTAAAATTGGATCCCTCTCTAGAACACACATCTAAAAGACAAGAACTAAGCTTTATGTTGATATCACACTTTTCCATATGTATTCTCTCTTTGCCAAAACTACTTTTATAAGGAGAAACATAGAGAAGATATCCACGTGAGCGCTCCTATCTCATTCCTATTTTCTAGGTTTTGAAAAGGTCTCCTATTTTCTCAATACAAAAAGGTTATTAACTACTCCCCCAAAAACGGTTATTAACTAATCCCCCAAAATAAGAATTCATATCCCATATAATAGGAGATCTAATAGGAATGCAAGATCACTTAATAACTTCTTATCCAAAAACATGGCTTCACACTAACAATATTCAATTTAAGATGGGTTCATTAGATTCACCAAGAGAACAATGGGTTTTAGGTGGATCAGCCAGAACAGAAAAAAGAAGAGTGATTTACTTACGAGCTTAATTTTTTTCTTAAAATATGAAATGCCGTGGAAATTACAAAGAAAGTTGATCCACTTATTTTTTTATTTTTTTCAAAATTGTGTCTCCGTCCGAAGTTATTCTCGGACCGAATTCTAATTTATTATTTATTATGATTTTTTAGATTTTCATTAATAGGGAATTACACTAAAGTTTGAAGCTCCTCTACTAATGAGAAAACTAAAAAATATAATAAATCAAAATTTGGACCGAGGATTCTAGCCTCACAATGAAGGGCGATCTTGGAAAGAATAAAAAAAGGCAGGTGACTGACTTCTTTGCATTTTCTGCTATAAACGAAGCATTTTTTGTATTTTAGAAAGAAATTTTTTTTTTTGGATCTGTGTGTAAATCACTCAAAAAAGAATAAACATGATGACAAAGGTCGGTAAGGGGGTGTCCTAGCTATGTTGGGGCCATGCCGAGCCAAAAAAGAAAAGAAAAGAGAGAGGGTCAGCTGAGCCGAACCAAGTCAGCATTGGCCCTAGCCCTAGCCTAGCCCAGCCCTTAGCCCTACGTTTTTAGCCCTTAGCCGTACGTTTTTTGCTTTTCTCCCAAGTCTGGTTTGAAAAATTGCAACAGCCATGACATTCTTGAGCTGCTACAATGAATAAAATGCGTGTTATTTACATGTAACCAGCATTTTATACTCCCTGTCATGCAACTGATGAGGGATGAGAAGATGCAATTTTGTAGCGTAATGCTGGTTATGATTAGAATTTCCGAAAGCTTCTGCAAATTTACTCACATGCAAGGTGCTGTCATAGATGATGATGAGGAGCAGGTCCGGGAAGCCTTTGATGGACAAGAGGAAGGCTGTCATGAGGCTCTCATGCAGCGGCGCCTTGAACACCAATCCCATGCTCAGTGAGGTTGCGACCTTCCCTGCAATAGCCAAGCCCGCGACGAGCAACATGCTCAAGCCTGCAGCCGGCTGCCTCAATTCGTCGGGCTTCAACAATAGGCTTATAAGGAAACAATACATGGGAAATGCGACAGACCGAACCGGGTAATACAATTGGTCAAGGAGCGCCGGAGCCACTCGTGTGTTCCTGGGGATGAACATCCCGAGCAACACACTGCACATCATTGGGGGGTAGCCTACCAGTGCAGCAAGCTGCGCTAGCGAGGTGACCATTGCTAGCACCACGCACAACGTAGTGTCGCTTATATGGATTCTCTGTTTTCTGTTGCGCCCCACCATCCAGTGAATGCCAGGCCCCATCAAGTAGGCGCATACCAGAGGATAGCTCAATGCCAGCAATGGTTCCATGAAGAAACCATGAGCCTGCAACCTGGCTACTGCCGGCTCTAGTGATGCAAGAGCGAGTAGCGTGAGGCACACCACGTCGTTCAACAGGGCAGTGGAAACCCCAAGTTGCCCCACCTTGGTGATTGCCAGCTTGAGCTCAGTGGCATGGCGTGCCTGCGTTGTGGACCCTGTGTTGGCTATGAAGAAGACCATAAGGCTACGGAAACTGCTCAGGGTTGAGTTGGGGGCGATAAGAAGCTGAAGGGGGTCGGTCACATAAGGAATCATGCCGCAGGCGATGCACCACCCCACTAGCACAAGCGAGCGGGCGTGCCAGCTGCTGCTCGTTACGAGGGAGATGTCCATCTCTAGCCCCGCCATGAAGGCGTAAACCTCCCTAGCTGTCCAAGCAAAGCCTTGCAGTGCAGTGATTCCTGTGGGTGAGAACAGCAATGCCTTAAGCCATGGGATGCTGCCTAGCGCGGATGGCCCCAGTAATAATCCCGTCTGCATGTGTAAAAGCCTTTTGTTAAGACTCGGGTTTAGATCAAAATTCATCTTTAATAAGTTTTGGCAAGCTGAACCATTGTGTTTGAACCAACTATTTCAAATTTGTTGAATGGTTGGGACTTTAATTATTTATTTTTTAAGATGTCCAAAATATTTTGATTACTTCTTTCTACCTTTACTTTTTGAAATTCTGTCCCATTACTGATCAAAATTGAATTGGTGTTGGTTGTGGTAGGTCTCATTCTACTAACACTGCTACCAATGGCTAGAAATCTTAACATCAGGGAACCCACCATCCGCAATACACACACCAAAAGCTAAAGAAAAATATTTAAAATTAAAAGGCTGGTGAAATCTCATGAGAAATTAACAATTATACATCCATTATGATTTTAAAATTTGCAAGAAAACAAGGACAAACCCCTGAGCCTTAAAATTTCAAAGGAAAAAAAGAAAAAAAAGAATGTTATCAGTAACTAGAATCTTTGTCTTACCGTGATCTCAGCGAAGTACTCCGGTATGTAAAAGAACCTGAGGATTGAACGCAAGACAGGGACGACAGAGAGGAGGACGCTCGCCTGGAAGAAGAGGAAGAAGAGCTGCTGTGCCGTCCCGTGGGAAACAATACCAGAAAGAATGTTCTTGTCCTCGGTGCAATTGAGAATGGAGGGTGGTATGAAATGTGGTATCGTAGGGCTTGCCATATTGTCCTAGAGCTTTTGTCGTCGTTAAACCGCCGGAAACCAGAGCCCAGCCAATCCACATGCCATGGCCACCCTCTGAAACTTGGGGGGGGGTTAAGAATGTTGGACAGAATGAGGGCAAGGCCTATTTACCAACTTCTATATTTGGCAGTGATCGGTATGTTTTCCAGTTTAATTCAAAGAAACACCATTCTTATTTAAAGAAACACCTCACCAGAGAGACAGCCGAACCAGCATTTCTTATTCAAATTGGGTTGGGATTTTCTAACTGATTACTGATAATAGTAAAAGTTCTTCATGACTCTGAGGGTGCAAGAGCCCGCTGACCCACCAACGTCCAGATTACCAACGTGGACGTAAAAAACTCACAAGGTTTATATGGTGTAGAATTTTTTTTTTTTTGAAAAATCACATTTTAAATATCAAGTTTATATATATATATATATATATTTATTCATGAGTATCTTAACCTAGAATCCCTAAAGTTTTAGATTAAAAATCCATTTCTAAGATGGTTTAAGTAGGGGCTTGCATATGTATAATATGAGTTGGCTGACTCATAAAACTGCATCCTTCAAATATTCTTACACGAGATTTTAGGGAAACAACTTCTGTGGACTAGCAAAAACGCACTGCTCTACGCATGTTTTTTAGGAGCATGAGGTACATAAATAAGTATTTTTAGGAGCATGAGGTATATAAATAAGTATAATCAAAAGAAGGAAAATTGTTTGATGCGGCTTAGACCGCATTTTTATATATGCAGCCTAAAAGGTGTAAAACATCTATCTTAAAGGTGGATGCAAGTAGGTGTTCCATTTGAAAGCAATGGAAACTAATGGTCCATATGTTTTCTTACTAGAAGTTTTATTTCAAGTTTTTCAAATTTATTTATTTATTCATATTCATGATCTCCATGTTAGAGATTACATGTCTTTAAAACTAAGTCGTAAAATTCATCTCAAAAATAAATTTATTAAGAGGTCAGCATTTTTACATATACGGGCTGGGCCGCAGAGAAACCCTGTCCTGAAAAAAAATTCTAAAAGCACGTAAAAAATCAAATATTATGTTTCTCAAAATGGGATCTCAAAATGTTGGTGTTTAGAATGGAAAAAGTATACAGTGCTACCACTTACGTTTGGTACAAGGTGATTACAATTAATCTTGCCCATGAGATATGAATTGGGTGGCTCTCAAACTTCAAAATAAATTTTTTCAAATTTATTACATACCCAAATTATTAGATTTCACATCGGATGGTTATGAATAATTGTGACCTCCTTGTATCAAAGGTAAATGGTCTCATTGTATATATTCCCTAATGTCAAGTTTCCCACACTGAGATATCTAGATATTTCATCACACTCATATTACCTACACCCAAATTTATCCACATCCCATAATCTTAGACATGTATTATATAGAGAATATATATTTATATAATATGTGATTGCAATTGAAATCATTGCACAATTTAAAGTGTTTAATATTGGTAGGGTAGAAATTAAATTAAAAGAAAAAATAAAAATAAAGTGAAGCCCTCAATTTCAAAAAAAAATAAAAATAAAACCCCTCATTATATAAAAACAAAAAGCATATGCACAAATCTTAAAAAAACCTTGAAAAATATAAAAACGTTGTTAAAAAAAATTTAAAACTCAAGTATAAGAGTGAAACACATGAAACTAAATACAATAAGAAAATATTTACAAACCCTAAAAGAGTACCTATTGAATTATTGAATGAGTCTAATCTTTTTTTTTTCTTCTTTAACACATGAAACTAAATACCTTTCTTTACAATAAGAAAATATTTACAAACCCTAAACGAGTACCTATTGAATTATTGAATGAGTCTAATCTTTTCTTCTTCTTCTTTTTTTTTTTTCTTTTTAATTATAAGCTTTGCTAATTAGCGGATGAAAAGTTTCATTCCCTAATTTCATAAAAGAAACATGCATGTAATATTTCAACAACCTTACATAACCTAAACTAGGGCACGATTAAAACAAAATAAGGAAATATTTGGTTATTTTTTTGTTTTAACCTGTAAATACAATCATAAATGAAATGAATTAAATTAAAAGATACAAAAAGAAAAAGGAAAATAAAAAATCACTTGCAAATGTAAAAATAAAAAAAAACAAAATAAATTATGAGCGACAAAACATGATTTATATAGTCCTTTATTTGTGTTCTTCCTTGCTGACTTTCGGGTAATGATTAAAGGCTCTCTGACATTTTTGAATTTTGAAAATCCAAAATTCATCTGAGAATTACATTTATGGATTTTAAAAATTCAAAAATTGCAAAAGAAAAGAAATAATGTCCCAACAATTATATTTGACCCAAAAAAAAAAAAAGGGTGCGGTTTGTATAGAGTCGAGGCTCAAAACAATCAAATTAGAGCCCACCTTTGAATAGTGTCGATAAATGTTATTTCAATATTGGAAATATTTTTGATAGCTTTAAAATATATTTTTATCTTTAATTATAAAATTTTAAATTTCAAAAATAATGTAGATCGAGCAGATCTATGAAATTTAGAAAATCTTGAAAACTGATCATCCTAAAATGCATTACAAAATGCATGATTTTCAAAACTTGAAATACATTTTTTTCTCATGTCCATGCATCTTGATGTAGAGATGATTAATTTAAGGATCTTTAGGCATCAAAAGAACCTCTTCTAGTGAAATTTGTGAGGTAGGCTCTAATGTGATTGTTTAGACCTACGCTCTATGTAAACTTTTTTTCAAAAAATAAAGTCGGAACATTTTCAGATTTTAAAAATTAAAACTTCGGATTTTAAAAATCCAAAATCCAAAACTTTTGGATTTTCAAATAAAAAATTGAATTTTAGCTTCGCTGAACATTTTCGGTTTTAAAAAATTCTTTTAAATTAAATATTGGGATTTTCAGAATAAAAAAATTTAATTTTCCAGTTGGATCATGTATTTTTTGTTAAATTTAGATATAGAAAATCCGGAAATCTTGTTAGGGAAAAAATGAAAAGCCTCAACTACCCTTCAAGATCTAGAAATCCACAAATAAAACTTGCATAGATCCAAGCAGTTCGGAAACCACAAAAAAAAAACTTGATAATGACGTAACAACGATAAATTGTAGGTAAATTTTACATAATGTCATTGTATTTTTGTATAAATTTTACAATTAATTTGGGCTGTCTCAGACGGTTCGTTATCTATTTAGAGGGAAACTGCATCGAAGGACAGAAAAAATCTTATACAGCAGTATGAAAGAGAATTCAAAAACCATACTGTCCACGTTATTGTACATACAAAAAAAACGAAAGCAAAAAAAAGATGATTAGCCATTTTATCTTACGTGGAACTTGAAGAATGACCCGAGGCTTTGGCAGTAACATTGTTAAACCTTATGATGAGGTTTCTGATTCCATTCTCACTAAAAAAAATAAAGGCCAAATCTCGAGCTTTACCATTTTACTTACCTTTTATATATAAATTTTATTGGCCCCACTTCTCACTAAAAAGAATAAGGGCCAAATCCCGAGCTTGACCATTTTACTTACCTTTTTTATATAAATTTTACTTGCCTTATTTCTTTTGCTCTTTTTTTTTTTTTAATACAAATTTTATTAGCCCCGCTTTGATAGGCCAAGGCCTCCTTGTCCCAATCCGAGCTTGGCTGGCCCACAGGAGAACTAGGCCGGGCCTAGACCAGGCCTCTCCCAACACTACTCACTGAAATAGCTATCAAGGCTATACGGTCAATTAACAACCATGTGTGATCTCTACGCATGGTCTCGTGCCCAAAATTGAAAACTAATAATATTGAGCATTTAAAGCCCTAATCTGATCCGATGATTCAAAGTCAACTTTTGGGAAATGATTTGTTCCAGATGCAAATCAGTTTCATTCTTTTTAAATTGATCTTAAGCATTGGTGAAGATGATATTTGAATTCTCAAATAAAAATAGTCCGCATATAAGTTTAGGTGGGGAAACGAACATGTGTTTGGAACCACACCACCAAATCTTTCCCCTATCAATAAAATTTTGACCTTCCACGAATATTTATCTTTCTTTGGTAGTGCCAAAAAAGAAATAGATAATGGTGATACTGCTATTTGGACCAATCTGGGGCTGCCAATGGGTCCGTCGGCAAATCCGGGTCGGCCCACCCAAAAAAAATAGGGCATGGGCAAAAAATCGTGGCCCATGGGCTAGGCTAGGCTTAGTGCCGGCTCAATTCCATGGCCCGGCCATTTTTTTTTTCTTCAATAGTTTTTTGTCGACCTGGGCTGGCCCTATGGGAACACCGACCTGGCCAGCGCTATCAACGTTCACATTATTCCCATCCCCAAGATTGGGTAGAAATCAAGAACATAACTGCAATTCCACCTACATGGGTGCCTATAGAATTATACAGGCGCACATAGCCATCCCCTAAATAATATGCATATAGATAACTTTTAAATTGGGAAATTTGGTAAAAAACATACATATAACAAATCACTAGCAACCTGGAAAAATGCATTGGTTCGTCCCTACTCATGCGCGTCCTATTCAAAAAATTATTCTTATAGATGAATGAATTTTGGATTTAAAATGTCAAAATGCAATAATCTCAACCAAGGTAAAAAATATGGAAAAAAAAAAAACATATCATTTTATTCTAAAACGACATGGATGGAAGTATTGAGAAAAAGATATGGCGACATATTGTCTTACTGAGCGTATGACCTTTGATAGAGTAGAATGAAAGCAAGATTCTTATAGCTAACTGTAAATAATTGGGATAAAGCTTGGATAATGACAATGATGATGATGATGATAATCACGTTGGTCAAGATTATCAAGTTGTAAATTTCAAATACGAAATCCATCTCTAAGATTGGATTCTGGAAGGAGAATATAAACAAATAGGTGCATCAATCGACACATCAAAATCCATCCAACTAGTATTACGATAGAATAACTAGTTTTAAACACAGTCTCTGAAACTCACAAGTATTTTCAAGGGAAAATTACATAAAAAGAAACTCCAATATGTACTTTCTAGGCATCTTCCCCCAATGCTTTTGATGCTACACTATTAACCTCAACACAATTTTTCTTTGCAACCACCACCCAAATAAAAAAGTAAATTTTTTTACTAAAATACCCCAACTCCCCACGAGTTTTAACCCATGATTCCAAAATATGACGCGCAGAATGTGTCGATCCAACACACAAATATGCTGGTCTAGTACAATTTGTGCCAGACCGGCATAACTAGAATATAGAGCTAGTCCGACACATAAAATGTGTCGGACTTGCTCTATATCAAGTTGTGTCGGTCCGATACGTTGATATTTTAATCCAAAAAAACCTACTTAAAGCCAGGCCATTCTAGATTTGGCTGGACAGAGGAAAATTACATTAAAAAGTGAAAAAAAATGACATCTTCAGCTCTTGTTTGGAGCCCATTTGACTCAAAAACTGTTAAAACAGGATTTGCTCATTCCTAGGTTTCATAATTCTAGGAAATTTTAATTCTATTTTTTTTTCATAAATGTTGTTCTAAGAGAATTAGATAAAACCTAGGTTATCTATAAAACCTTGGTTTTGGCGATTTCTTTCCCTACGAGTTGTAGTATGTTTCCTGTCATTTTCCATACCTATTTGAATCCTCCTCTTGAATTTCAAATTGTAATTGTAAATAAATTTTTAATTTAAATCCTTATTATGTGATTTTATTTGTCTTCTTTATAAAGATCCAATTATTGTCAATAAAAACAATGGCTTCTTTTCTTTGAAGATCAAAATTTATCTTGTTAATACAAAAGAAAGTAAAGATAATCAAAGTATTTCTAAGTATCCACTAAAATACATTTATGGAAATGTATTTCCAAATATCCAAACGGCCCTTTAGTATTTTAATGTATCACTCTCTTGAGAAGATCAGTTGGCCATGGATTCTAGGCCATCTTTTGCAAGCTATAGACAAGATGGGTACTCGTCATTTGATGGAATTTTGGTGATAGATCGTAATAGCAGCTCACCACGTAGGAGAGAAGAGATCAAGGCCTGCTTCGTTGTGTTCGTCATCTTTCATTTACATCAAGCCCTTGTTTGTATTTTAAAATTGGAGCTGTTGTATGTATTCTGTTGGGTTCTCTATATTTCTTTCCGGATAATGTTTTCATAAGAAAAAACTTCATCATGTGATTAGGTGTGGGAGTTTTTTCATGTTAATTTATTATAGTGTATTTTTTTTATATTAATTGGGAACCAGTTGGTGCGAAAATACTCTCACACCTAATCACATGGGGGAGTTTTTTCACATGAAAATACTTCCCGAAAAGTATTTTTACGTATACCAAACGTGCCTTCATTTGGGGCTCTCATATGTAGTTTAAAGCCAGGCCATTCTAGATTTTACCATGGCCTACGAACTAGCAATTGCAAACACTTACTATAAAAAGTGAGATAAACATTTAATAACTTATAAAAGTTACATAAAAGCCATATAACCTCTTCTTAGTTAAGAAGATAGATCGACCAACATCATGTAAAGATTATAAGGTTATCTCATGAGAGAGTTTGACTACATAAAATATGCTTGTAGTTATAGACCTATTTAGGGATAAATTAGTTAAAGAAGGAAAATGGAACTCTGAACATGAAGTCAATGTTATGTAGAATGAGATGGTTGATTGTAGTAAGAAAATGACAAAAAAAGTTTTAGAGAATCTAGAGGAAAAATAAATCCCAACAAGGAAAGTTGGTAGTAGAATGATGAGGTTCAAAATGCCATTAGCGAAAAAAGATAATGTTAGAAAACTTAGCAATGTAATAAAAATAATCAAAACTTAGAAAAATATAAAAATGCTACGGAAAATGCAAAACAAATAGTAAATAAAGCTAAAATTTAAAGTATATGATTGGCAATACAATAAACCGAGAACAAAGAAAAGTGAAAAATATGTCTTCAAATTAGCAAAAATGAGAGAGAAAAAATGTAAGGATTTGGATCATATTAAATGCATTAAGAGTGAGGATCAAAGGGTCTTGCTGAAAGATGAAGAGGTCAACAAAAGGTGGAGAATTTATTTTAAAAAATTATTAAATGATAAATACAATAGAAACATAGTCGTCGAAGGAACTGTTGGCATAAACGAGGGTAGACGTCATAGATACATTCGTAGGATTAAGATATCAAAAGTGAAAGAAGTTTTGAAGAGGATGAAGATATACAAGGCTTTAAGACCAGATAGTATTATGATAGAGGTTTGAAAATGCGTAGGGGAGATTAGCATTGACTGATTGATCAAATTGCACAATGAAAAGATGAATGTTTGTCGCTTATTTGCATCCGCACATAGAGCATCATTTGAATATGGACAAGCCTCATTTTTGTAGATGATCCACTGTCAAGACCCTCTGGTGTAAAGACAACTAGCTAAAGACCTGATTTTTCGAAGGGATGAAAGTCATCCATGCATTGGATGGGGCTACAACCAGCTGAGGGGGGTTATGGGATGATAGGGAGACGAAGTAGCAAAAAGGTACCGTGAAAATGCCTGATGGGTTGGGTGCCCAAATGATTTTATCTTCCTCCATAGGTGGGAGGAAGATGTTTTACACCAGAGCTTAAAGTTGAAAGAAGGAATACAACTCTTAATCTCGAAGGGGACGTCTGAAAATGAGTGTCCAAGATCTAGGCTAGTTCGACAAGGGAAAATACTAAAAGATTGTGGCAGATGCGTATAGTAAGTAGGAGACTACAGGGCCTCTACTACAAACCTTGAAGCTTTTCAATTAGTGTGGGTGTACATAAAAGATAGGGATCGACTGAAAACCTCAGAAACACTGACAAAGAGGAAAGGGGAGAGGGGGTCTCCTCGCCTAAGTCCTCTGGAGGACGGGAAAAAACCTTTAGGTAAATTGTTAAGCAAGATGGAAAACTGGGCACTGGAAATTCAACCCCTAACCCAAGACCTCCATTGAAAACCGAAGCCCATTCTACAAAAGGTCATGTCTAGTAAAGCCCATTTGAAATGATCGTATTCTTTCTCCTAATCTAGTTTGATGACTAGACTTGGTTCCCTAGCCAAAAGGTGAGAATGGATGCATTTGTGTGCTACAAGAGCCCCATAAAGGATTTGCCTATCTTGGATGAAATGTGATACCGTAAGAACACAGTTGCCCGACTTGATATGTCAAATAGAGTTCTCTCTCCTTCTACAGTAGGCAATTCTATAAAACAATGTTGTGTTTTAGTCCCCTAATTTCAACCATTTAATTCTGGAATGTTGGAACCAATAGGTTTCTTCTTTCTTTAGGATGGATTGGTATAGCAGTTTGAGTTGGGCCCTCTCGCTAAGTTCAGAAGGGAAAAGGTTCCTGGATTCTTCAACGAGATCCCACTCTTTGATGGACAGGTCACAAGAGTGTAGGAATTTTTTAGGCTTGAAAGTTCCCTTGCAAGTTGCGACTCCAAGTTTTAAGCGATTGGGGACGGAGTTGGAGCTTCTGTTTGAGGTTAAACAGGCCCATCCAAGGGCCAAGGGGGAGAAAGAAGCCCACCAAGTTGGAAAAAGGGATTTTTGAAGCAAAAGAGCTCGAAGCAAAAGGGTTTTGGGCCTCTAGGGATGGGTTCCATGTAAAGGAGGACGGGTTTATGGGCAGAAGTGGGTTTGGCCAAGGTGGACGAGCGGGTCCCAATGACAGCCACATCCCAAGACATAAATAAGATAACGATTTAGTTTAGAGAGAGGAGTGGGGGCATGGTTACATCAGGTAAAACTTGCTCCTTCCAGGGGAATGTCAATGAGAAGGTTTCTAGCTAAAATTAGAGAACTAGGCCATGCAAGGGGTTTACCCTGGAGGAGGTCTTGCATTCATGAGACAATGGATTGCATTGAAATTGCCACCCACGCACTAGCGAAGAGCCGACATTGCTGCAATGTCGTCTAACTCTTCTAAAAAAAGGGGTCTGAGGTCATCAAAATTAGGGTCATATACTTTTGATGTAAATTTACATGGCAGCCCATCTAAGGTTCTGTAGAGGGCTAAGGTGACCGAGAAACGGGCTACATGTGATTGAGAGACTAGTAGGTGGGGTCATAAATGACTCAAATACTGCTTGATGATCCAACTGCTTCCAGGGCACACCATCGGCAGGATTGTGTGCCCCAAACCCTACGGTTTCAATTATGGCTATAATGGAGGGGTTGAACTGCCTTGAAGTCTCTGATAGAGTTTATCTTGAGGGGCCCCTCGAGGCCCCTAACATTCCAAGTAAGTATTTTCATCTTGAGAGTGAAAGGGTGTGAGGCCTCCTTGTAATTCGCCTTAAGGAGGTAGATGAGGGGGAAAGGCTAGCCGGGGAGGAGAGGGGCTTGGAATACCTTCCTGAATAATAGCGGCCTTTGGATGTGAGACTAGCCAATTCTCTATAGTCATTCTTCTTCTTCTTCTTAGGTTCTGGGGAACTAGATGGGATGCCAGTGCGCGAAGGGGCTGCATCACTTTCCTATGGTTTGCCCCCAAAGTTAATGACTCTAAGGACTTTCTTTATGTCTCCTTGGGTGTCGTCAATTTCGTTGACGAAGGTGGTGTCCCCCGACGAGGGGAGGGGGGGAAGAGAGGTTATTTAAACTCTAACGATGAAGATGCGTCGAGGTCGGTGAGGGATAAGCGATGGGTGAAATTGATCGCTCAAGGAGGAGAAGAAGGAAGAGAGAGGGAGGGGGGTAGCTTGGAAGATGTGAGGAAGAAAAAAGAGAGGGAGGAGAAGGTATAATAGTCAAGGGGGAAGGGAGGTTGAATGGAGGGGTGGGTCAATAGGGCACTAGAGAAGGAAGAGAGTTGGAGGGGTGGGGGATTCTAGACCATAAAGGAGAGGAATGAGCAAGAGGGAGGTAGGGGCAAGGGTGAAAAATAGTGGAACCGGGGTTGGATGGTGGGCTGGGTTGGAAAAAAAAAAAGTGGAAGTAAAGGTTGTAAGAGTGTGTGGTAACATGGTAGGGGTTAAGGTTGTCTCAATAAGCTTAATCGAGAGGTTGCAAAAAAGGCAGGCCAGCTGGCGGGGAAGGATCCATGAAGGGCAAGGAGGAGGAGATTGAGGGTCACGAGGGACTAGTGATAAAAAACCCCAAAGGGTCAGGAGGTGGGGAGGGGGAAGCCGAGTGAGAAGAGGAACAACGAGAGGTAGAGTGTGGACGATGATGGGAGGATGTCGGAGGAGGGTTGGAAGAGGGGGAGGTGTAAGCTATACTGGTATGAGACTGAGGCTTCTGATATCGGCTGGGGGTCTCAGTTGGTGGAGAGAGAAAGGGTGGGGAAGGGCCGAAAGGAGAGTCAGAAAGAAAGACCAAACGAAGTTGGGGAGAGAGAAGAGGGTGGTCGTGAAACAGAAGAAGGTGACGGTGAAAGAGGAATGGTGGGTGAAGTGGAAGGGCCAAAGTAGTTGTTAGAAGGAAGGGTTGGCAGTAGGGTCCCATCATGTGGTGAACATCCCTGCATTGGGGCAAAGCCCTGGGGACAAAAGGACGATACGAAAGGGACAAGGGCTCGTACTTGTACTCGCGGGGCAAACACTCTGGCTGGGCGAGAGGCTATAGGTGCAAGGAGGCAAAGGTTGAGAGCCTTCGCAAGCAAGCAAAAGGCCGAAGGAGTAGACACCTGGCCTGCATGTATCAGGGGTAGGTGGGATGGCCGAGGCGATTGACAGCTGTAGGGGTATCACGGTGCAATGTGGAACAGGGTGAGTAAGGCTTGAGGAACTGGCATCGTGCCTATCACAATTGAAAACCATAGCTGTCTGGCTATGTTGCCTTTCTCTCCTGGGCTGGTGGGTAGGCAATTATCGTCGTTCAAGTCTGCATGTCCTTTGAATAGGAGCTGTCACGATTAAGAAATCGGAGGTTGCAGGGTCTCTTCTTACGCTTCTAGGAGAAACAAGGGTCCATCCTCCATGGATAGGTTTTCTAGGGTCTCATCAAGTGGCGAGGGAGACGCCATTGCGCACGAGACGTAGACTACGTAAAAAAGATATTGGGTCAAAATGAGCAAAGAAGACAGAATAGAAGTGGGATCAAACACTTCCACTAAGAGCTTGATTGTTTCAGGGATTGCCAATGAATGTAAACTAAGGAGCCCAAGCGTTCGCCCAGGATTTTGAAGGTGATAGGGTGCCACAAGTGCAGAGGAATGTGAGAATAAATGACCCAAATACGAAGTTTCTTGGTAATCCCCAGATCTGGACTCCAAGCTTTGAGGGTAAGAAAAAGTTGCGCCTCTAAAACCAGGGCTAGCAGCCTGAAGGGTTTCTGATCATTGAACATCGAAGAAAAGAAGAAGAGAATTGAACTATCAGAGAGTTTATGGCATCCCAGATGAGGCTCCTTATAGAAATCTTGTCCTCATTTCTCTAGTCCTCGAACGCCGCCTTTCCTGGGATAGAAGCGGCCGACCAGCGATAAGGCAAGCTTCATTTGAAGTTCATGGATATGAGGAATGTCCAAGGAGATGAAGTCCTGAGGGTGGTTACGAGGAGGCGAAAGAGAAGGCTTACCGGACGAGCAGGGGTGGTCTAGACTATTAGCGAGGGGCGCACATGGAGGGTGCAGTCGGATTTGTTGGGATGAAGGAAGGTGCTTGGGAGGAGGTTTGAGAAGGTGTGCGTAGTTGTGGTAAAAGGAAGAGAGGGAGCACAGGAGGGGGCAGGCAGGGACAAAGGAGGTGTTCGTGGCATGAGAGAGAAGCCGAGTGGCTGAGCAGAGGTTAAGGGAGCACAGGAGGGGGCAGGGACAAAGGAGGTGTTCGCGGCATGAGAGAGAAGTTGAGTGGCTGAGCAGAAGTTAGGGAGGATGGTGGGATGGGCAGTGGGAGGGAGAGGGCGAGGGTGGAGAGAGCGAGACATGCTATAGTCAATTCTTTGGCTTTGCTTATGTACATCTCGAACATAAATTTCTTTCATGTTTTCTTTGAGTCATTTGTAGCGCTTGTGCACTGAAACATTCCAACCTAGGCTAACGCTAAATATTTCTGAGGGAAGGGCATGAAATGATATGGAAACCCTCCCATATTATAGCTTGGTTTAAGCATGCGTAGAGTGTTCAATTATGAAGCCATTTTGCACTATGATACTTGGTAAACGAGCTATCTTGTGCACCAATAATTGCACTTAGCTGTAGAGTTGTCTGGTGCATTGATGGGACTTGGCCACAAGACTGTTTCATTCAGAGATTATCATCCATATAAACATTTTGTGCATTGGTGTTCACGATTCATTCCATCTCCAATGTCGGGACATCAGCCGTGCAAATTATTCCACATTAAACACCTGAGGCGTTTTAGGCATGGTTTACACAAATCTCCCACCATTGAATATGTAGGAGCTTCAAGTGTGGACCCAGTGTCTTCACTACGTAATTAAGATTTCTGACGTTTGGGAATCAAGTTTGTGCATGTATTCTGCTGTTAAGCACATAGAAGATATAGCAGTCAGCTTATTCATTTATATTGTCATTTGACCACTTGGTTTAGGCATGCATCCTCTCAACCGTTCCAGCATTAAACACTTAATTATGTGGACCCAGTTCATCCATCCATGTACAAAGCCATAGAGCACTTGGGCAGTCGTGGTGTCAGATCCATTTATACTGCCATTGAAGTGAGATACATTCATGAGATACGTGCCTGGGAACAATTTGGGTTGCAAAACCCATGCAAACACATGAATCGTGATACATTCACATGCCTTAAACAGAAACATAGAGGCATCAAATGCACATTGTAACTAGCCCCAACCTTCCTTCCCTCACCCTAGAATCGAGGCATCAAATGAGCCCAACAACACACCAATCAGTAGTTGTCCACCCATCAATCGGAGACATTCTGAGGTTGAAAGGAAAGGCCCCAATATCTCCCTTAACATTACGAATAGAACATTTTACCTACTTAGCCAATAGGCTGCAAATCCTTAGTATGCTCCACCCCCACTGTCAACCTCTTGATTAGTTACGCATTCACCTCCCTTTTCCTTGTGTGCTCATTACTTCTTATAACTCAAGGAAGAACTTGATCAGATGATTCCCCTCACCCTTGCAATAATGGTTCTAGGCAGTGCTCAAAGACGCAAAACCATGCAAGGGGTGGGTTCAAGTCAGCTTGCCAAGTCCCAAATCGGACCAGTCAAGACTCAGACCCGAAGCACTAGTTTTTTCAGTGACCTTGACAGATGCAGTAGACTCGGCCAGACTCAGCAAAATTAAAGTATCCAAGTATTCGAGTCAGGGCCATCCAGAACAAGGCCAGGTGCCGGTAAGCGAGAGAAACAGGTGACTCTGTGTAAGACTCGCCAAGTTTAAAAACATTGGTTTAAGGAAGGAGTCATCATGAATCAATCTTACCTTTTAGACTCATTCAAGTCAAAGCAAACAATATTTTCTTCACCTCTTTCAATAAAACATTATGGAATAGGTTTTATGGCCCCCTATTCGAGTTACGCCCTTAACCAACTTCTTAGCCTTTAACACATTCTGCTTAAGCTACATTCTTCACTCACCCCTTCTGTTAGGCACATTGACTCATCTCTTGTGATCTAATTCTTTAAGTATTTCAACTTCTCTTTAATCCCCCTAGAGGATTCTCTCCTCTCCTACAACTTAAACTAACCAACCTACCCAAAAGAAAACCCCTAGACCATGAGCATTTTGCCCAACTGTTGAACCTCATCCCAAAGCTCTTGTAGCTCTCCTGCCATTTCATCCCCTTCTCTGCCACTATGAGTACCCCACCTCTCCATGGCACCTACATGTAATCATCCGTCTTCCCATCATCATCGAGTCACTCACATATGATTGCTCTAGAGGTAAAGTTTATAAGGTAGAGAGATCTTAACCCTTCTCCCACCTTGTTTTTTCCAACATAAACATGGGGCCACTTTGTTTTAACCCTGCCTCCGTTATCTTCATGTAGCAGGTCAGCCCCTTCATCAGCACATTTGGCATGTGAATTATCAGAGCATGTAACCAAATTCTTTGCAGCATCATTCACTGCCTACAAAAAAGTGAGAAAAATCTGAATTTCTAAATATGCAAACAGTTAAAAAATAATTAAAAAATAAGATGCACTACAAGTTAAATGATTCCATCTGCTCTTTTTGGATGTGCTCCAGTGGCAAAGCACCATAAACGACCATCGTAATAGTAATCAGTGAATCAGAGAAACCAAATGTGTCTATGTAAAGATATACAGAGAAACAAGATGGTGACTCAACAACAACAAAAACAACCAATTAGTATCAATAGTAACACAAAACTTACACACTTTTTTTTTTTTTTCCGACTGTCAAAGTTACAACTTTGGCATTGACATATGACCAACTGCATTGCATACAGATCTTAATTTACAAGCTAAAACCAATTACACCTTCTTACAATGGAAGTTCAATGATTCATGATACCATGGAGAATTCGCTAGAACCAACCGATGTCCAAATTGATGCCTATATATAATCATAGAAGTGACTAATATAAAAGCTCAGCTTAATGAACTCAGAGAAGTCTGGCAGCACCAGGAACACGTTGAACTCAATCAAAACCTTCAAGACGGGCAGATGTCACTCAATTGACAGCTTTTACGAAGAGGAGAATGAAGAATTGAACAAAGAAATCCTCCGTCTTTTGCTTGAAAACGAATTCCTCGTTGAATACTCCGAAGAAGAAAATCTGTCCACAACAGAATTCAAGGCCTTATGAACAGAACTTGCAGATACCTGGTGTTTGTTAGCATCACCATTTTCTTTGCATGTTGTCAGCACAAAGACATTCTTTACTCTGCCACCCAAAGTTGAGATCTCCGCACTTATTATTTTCAGTCGAAGATTCTGAAGTGTCCTTTTTAAATCGATCAAAAGATCAGGCCGATCATCACAACAAAGAGATACTCTTAGGAAAACGCCTTCCTTATTAGGTCCATCTGCCTCATTTTCCACTCTGACTTCGTCGAAAGCTGTAGGGATAAGGGATCCTTTACTGATCTCATCTGCCTTTCTCTTCGAATCCCTTAAATGATTGATCACTTGTGCAAGCAAAGAAGCCTTGTCCATCTGCAGCAATGACACAATAAAGCTCTATTAATCTGTTTATGTTTTTTGTCCCAGATTCTTAGGAACACATACAGCCATCTGTGTGTATTCCTTTCTTTAGTAGGGTGAATACCAATTTTTTGTTGTAATTTCATTGATCTGAAATATGGATACATAAAGTCTTTCGAAGCACATTATTGAAGTGAATTGTCAACATCTCATTTTTTCAACAATTGAAGGTAGGCCCATGACTAACACACACCCGCTTGACTGCTAACCAAATATGCATGTCGCAATAGGATATCAAAAAAAGCAGCAGTGGTGGTAGCAGGAGGAACAGCACTTGAGGTACTAATAATAGTTATATATCAGTAATAACAACACAAATAAGAAAAGCTTCCTGTTTCTGGTTCCCTGCACCCATAAATGTGAATCACGCTATGTAAATGTTGGCACCTGACGTGCTTGCCCGTGTACATGTTACACCTTATTGGTAATACAGATAATGGCAATTCTTCTCTACAATATTAAGACACCAGATTCAGTGGTGGTAAATGGTAGAAAGCATGTACACCCTTCGAACTTTATTCATCGATTATTATAAGCCCAGTGGGATGGGTTATTGGCGGGGTGGGTGTTGGGTAGGAAGGGGATGGGGAGCAGTGGGGGGAATAAGTCACTAAAATAAATAACTCATCTGAAGCAATGCGTACAAACAATTGTGTCAATGTCAACATGGACACAGGGTGTCAGGTAAAGCTACCCCCAAAAGCTTATCATTGAATACACTATCATTTTAATGTGTAGGAATATTCTCTAGGCCTGGGTCAGGGTGGGCAGGTTGCCACAACATGACATCAATTATTCCATTCCAACCGAGGTCCCAATTTAACACACACACATGCATGCACACACGCTTTAAGGTCTCACCAAAAGTTTCTGGACAAAGTATTCTTAGGGTGGGCAGGGTGCCGCAACATGACATCAATTATTCCATTCCAACCGAGGTCCCAATTTAACACACACACATGCATGCACGCACGCTTTAAGCTCTCAACAAAAGTTTCTGGACAAAATATTCTTACCCATTTATTATTAAACATTCTAAGTGCAGATGATTTTCACCATTCATCCGAAGCAATGATAAAAAAAATACCATAAAGCAAGGATAACTTTTCAGCCATCAAAATTCACATCTTTATAGGCACCCAAGAATAACTAAGAACATAGAGGGCATGGTTTTTTGCATCCATATTACTACTAAACATTCTCTCCAAAAAAAAAAAAAGATAAACAAATATTTACTCGTTTCATTCATATTAGTCACAAATTTAAATGTTCTTCTACATGTCTAACTCTCAAAACTCATATGATTGGGATGAGATATAGGATATAAATTCCACAACAATCAAAGAGTTATGGAATATGAAATGTAATAAGATCATTGAAATCATTAAAGCTGAACAACTTAATAGATCAAATAGACAAATGCAAAGTACATCTTCGTTGTGCTATTATTTACCAATCACCATAATAGAAAATACATCAAAGAAAAATTTTAGGGTGAATTATTCTTGCAGCATGGCTAAGTTGCCTATAAACAAGCTATTTTTTGGGGTAAATGACTAAACATCATAATAAACAATATAAAAACCTTTCAATTAAGAGGATCCGTAGCATACACCGCACCTCAAGCTGCTCCAGCATTACCTTAAAGTGTTGAATGACATTTGAAAGATAGCAGACTAGGACCCTTAGTCGCAATTCAAATTTAATGATAAAAAAATCTAGAAGTCCAACTCATAGTCAATTTAACATGGAGGAGCAACACAACACAAAGTTTTGTACATTATGAAGTCCATATATATCACGCCATGTCTGGCAATGTTGAGTATGCCTCAGCCTATGGACACATCTATTGAGGTTTTTAGGAATTGTTAGGTAAGAATTATGCAAAAGAATGTCAATGCAAAAGACAAGAAACATCCAGGTGTCATTTGTCAAGAAGTAATATAGTCAGTGTATCAAAAAGAGATGGTGAGTTAACTCAAGACTCTCCTGAGTCGAACCAAATTGGGGTACAGTCATGCCAGCCAAACCTCAAAAAGACCTGGTCGAATCTCTTGAGACTGGGCCAAGTCTTATTGAGTTGATCGAGATCAGGAGTACTCAGGGCACAGAGCTGTGCAGTTTTAAACTACTGTAAAAGTGTCAACTGATAATGAAGTCACGACAAGTGAGACAGAGAAATCATCCCAAATAGTAGAACATGCTATGAAGAAAAAAAAAGAGCCACAAACTTGACGCCCTTCTTAGGGAAATGGTAAGTCATGGCATTCCCCTCTAGAAGGATATAAAAATCAGATAGGTTTGTCTGGGTAGAATAGACCGTTTTGTTACTCAGTGTCAAGATTTCTTTTTGAATTGTCACTTTCGCCATTTTCTAAGTAGATTTGTAATAGTTCCCTAGAAAAGAAAAAAGGTTAATGTCAAAAAGATTAGAAAGAAAAACTAGATATTCAGCTTACCTTTACCATTAATTTTTAAAAGAGGGACAACCTCTTGGATGGTGATGGCAGCAGCAAGCCCCACCATGCTATCCCCATAGTACCCCTTACTAGATTTGCCCCAGGAAGTGAAATGAGGTGTTGCCCCTCAAATCCAATAAGACTAAAATGACAATGAATTCAAAAACCAAAAGTAAGGAGAGGGGCACTGCTGACTGATATAGGGAAAAGAAGAATCCCAAATTGCTTCTGGTTATGGCTTTTCGTCAAATCTGCCTCAAGGTGACCAACCAAAGCTGAATTCCTCTCAATTTAGATATACAATTTCACAATCACATCAAAGAGCCTGTCTGTGCGTTGCTCCAAAAGTAGAAGAACTTGTGGTGCATATGAATAGTGAAGGACAATCAAAAGTCTCCATTTAGAGAGTGAGAAATATACACAACAATTTTTTCTTCAGAAGTGGGCAAGGCTTTACTCACAAAAATCAGGGGCAAATCATCAGGTATGAACACAATCAGTTGCAGTTTCCAAAATTTCCTTAGAAATTGATAATTGATGGCATGGGTGAAGTATGTGTTGGTGTCCCTTCTTTTTGACAATAATGAGGCACATGTGGCCTCGTTGAAATGGTTGAGGACGCAATTCATCTTTGGGGTGACAACCACAAATGAATTTCTTTTAATAAAAGAAGTGACAAATGAGTTAATCATTACCATTAACTACTACAATAAAATCTCGTAAGTTTCAAAAGCATGATAAATAAAGAATGCTTCAATTTTACAGTTTCATTCCACCTTAAGTAAACGGAATGCATACAGAATCTCTTTGGGAGTGAGACTACAGCAAGAAAGAGAAAGTAAAGGATTTTCTATAGTAATCGCATTGGATTTCCATGGGTTCGTGCCACTAAATATGCCCTCTTCTGATACAATGTGGTTCATACTGTCTCAATGATGCAAATGCATCTGTTACACTAAAGGGCATGACAAGTTATCCGGGACTAGCCATTAGGCATTCAAAATGTTGTTTTAGAAATATCCTAAAAAACCATGAGTTGTTCCTACCCTAATTTGAGTCCAAATCAAGTGAGGTGTCAAGCCCATGTAAGTCATCAATGATCAAGAACCTATACTTGATAATGAGATTAAAAGCTTTAGAATGTAAACAATATTACTTGCTCATATTTCTTACCGAAGCAAAGCTAGTAAAATGTATATGGGAGCAGATAATGACACATAATCATGCTTCCATCATGTAATGTACTAAGTTCTCAATTTCATTCTAACTTTTGTAGGTAGGACACCTATGAGGCCAAAATTTTCATGCTGGATCCTAGCAAGGAGCGCAAAATTGCATGGTTATATACCAATGTTGTAGAAACCCCTTAGATTCCTCAAATAAGGCTAGTGCTTCCTTCAAACGTTCAAATACATAGTCAGTATGTATCTCTAAAGGAAACCAAAATGTAAGCTATCCTATGAAATCCTTTAGGAACCACAGCTGAATTTTTCCGAGTTTGTTGTTCAATTTAGCGAGTTCACTTGTTTTGTGGCCATGACTAAGTTGGCTATTAAGTTTGAGTTTTTGAACATGGTAGAGAACTAGCAATTTCAATAGGAGCTGCTCATGCAAAGACAAACTCATGATAAGGTTCATGATAGGGGGATTATTATGGACAGGGTAAGCATACCATACACGTTGTTTGCATAGTATATGGTACAGATATTGATGGTAGAGATGATGGAAAATACATAGTATATAATCATATAGGCATAATATTACTTACATATTTTCATAACAAACGAGCATAAGATAGGTAACATATCAAACAGTGGTCAATTCATTGAAACTATAGCAAAATACAGACAAAAGAGTCGTAAGCTCCAATAAATACATAACGTGTCATATTATATAATCTAGAAAGGTTTCAAGATCAACTCAACACCAAATACCATTGACATAGTCTTATGGTGTCATGTTGCATTTTATCCTAATTACGACCATCTTTTGGACATGTCAATGCAGTATTTATTAAGGCTGCATTGTCCACCATGGTTTTGCGAGTTCAGGTAGACAGAGGAAAAATACATCCGTGTTTTTTTTGTGCAAATACATATCTTTTTGCTAGAGATATATACCTTTCACAAAAATGAATAGACATGTCATTCATTTTACCAAGAAAAGGAAAAACAGGATTACTTTATTTTACCGGCATTTTTTTT
This sequence comes from Amborella trichopoda, assembly GCF_000471905.2. Next base: position 1,265,922 of record NW_006499855.1, read on the forward strand.
TTGGAAAAGGTTAATATAAAGTTGCAACCTTATGTTATAGGAGTAAGGTGCACCTCAAAAATCTACTAGAAAAGATAGTTCCAAAGTCGAAAAACCTGTTAATTAGTCATCTCCACCTCGAGAGTATAGATATAAAGGGAAAAAAAAAGAATTTTAAGTTCTAAAAATAGTACATCCGGTAACAAGCTATCTGGACCATCTAATTCTAAGATTTTCAAGTATATATAGATCCGCTCGATCTGCCCCATTTTGAAGAATTTTAAATTTCATAATTAGAGTTGAACATGTATTTTTAAGCCACCATAATTAGAGTTGAACATGGATTTTTATGCAGCTAAAGAGAAAGAGGAAAAAAAACCAGCGGTTATGTGTGTGAGAGTACCTTGTTAGGGCCAGAAATAAGGGCTCTGAGAGTATTAAGATGGGCGTTGATCCTCTCCCTTCGACGCCTCTCCGCGTCACTATGGCTCCTGAGGGCTGCTGCATTCTTAGCCTCGGTCACCACCGCTCTGGGCACCTCCTCCACCAGCTCCCCCCTCGACCCATCCAACACCAGCGCCTTCTTACGGCCCCAACCCCACTCCTCTCCAATAACACCCCCAAAACCCACAGCCCCGTTACCATAATCAAAACAACACTCATCATCACCATTACCATAAAAACAAAGGAAATCGCTTCCGAAAAATGAAGAACCCATTTAAATTTCAAACACATGAAATTTTTTCTTTAAGGAGCTCGAGCAGAGCCAGGAGGACGGGTTGTCGGGGAGGTCCATCGCAGTTTCTTCGGGCTGTGGCGCTTCGATCCTCTTCCATCTAAGCTAATACACTTGTTTCCCATCTTGGGAGAGACAAAGGCAGACAGGAAGAAATAGAAGGAGAGAGTGAAATCCTTGTCTCTAGACCATGGCCTGAGCCCTCTGGTTCTGCTCAATTCAGGAATTCGAAATTTTCTTTTTAGTTTTTACAATTGAGAGGGGAAGAAAAGGATGGATGGGAGGTCGTTCAGCTCCCTTGGCTTGCCTCCACTCCCCTTCAAGACGAAAAGTTATATCTCCAACTCCTCGGTCACTGTCTGTCGGCGATATTTTATACATGAAATTGCATCATTATCCAAATGAGTAAAGTCTCCCTTCCTAATTCCATCAAAATATTGCAATTCAAGCATTTGGAAAACCTTAAGTCTCAGTTTATAACTCCTCAAAATATTGCAATTCAGGCATTTGGAAGACCTAAAGTCGTACTTCATGACTCATCAAAATATTGCAATTCAAGCCTTTACAATACCTTCATATCATGGTCTCGGCTCGGCCTGAATATTATGGTTATGAAAAAAAAAAAAAAAATTAAAGTACTAAAAACAACTTCTAATATAACAAATTATTTAAGTTATCTATTTCACCCTAAAAGTAAGTTTTCATAGATTTGTACTATTTTTTTAGTTTCAAATTTTATTGTTGTGTTAAAAATTGATTTTAAAGCTATCATGGAGATTTTTGTTCCAAAAGTATTTTCGGGATGAGGAATTGAGGTGAGGCTTTATTTTGATTTCATAAAACTATAAGTCTTGTAAAAACTTCATTAGTCCAGGATGAGCCCGTGTAATTAAAGGTGGCGACTAGCTGGACCTAGGCTAAGGCCAAGATCTGGCCCTTGATTGCTCTCTAGTTCTTGCCTTCTCATTAGTCCAGGAGGAACCTATGTAATTAAGGGTGGAAACTGGCTTGACTTAGGCTAAGGGCATGAGCTGATCCTAATTCCCATAACGTTGGCCCAAGCCTGGTTGGCCGGACCTGAAACAAATGAAAAAAAGAAAAAAGAGGCCCAAACTAGGACGACACTTGCCCCGGACAACCCCCAAGATTACAAATTGTAGCCTATCCTTGCATTTTTAGGGCCGGGCTAACTGGGTTGGGCCAGGAAGCCCGATCCATTGCCAGGGGTTGTATTTGGTTCCTTTTTTTTTTTTAGAAGGTCTCTCATTTTTCGTTAAAATGTTTTGTGCATTCAAAAGATCTTGAAAAATCATATTTTTCTATAAAACCAACATACGTGCACATTTTATTAATTTTTAATTTTAAAAACTTCTTCCTAATTTTAATGTCCTCTTTTTCAAAATTTAATTTTTCCTTAGTGACTTCAAAATCTTTTAGTTTGGGTCTTGATAATCTTACTACAAGTAGGATTAGTTAAATATCTTGTTTTAACAAATAATTCCATCAAAAGTTTTATCAAAGTTTCGTAGAAAGACATATTTCCCAAAAGAAACATTATTACTAAAAACAATTACCAAATATATTCCAGAAAAAATATTCTCTGAAAACAACCGTTCTTAATTGTAAAGTTAAAGAAGGAGTAACACAATAAAGGAAAATATATTATTTTTCTTTAATCAAGAGCATCACTGGAAAAAAAAAAGATAGTGGGTCACTCCAATGATCAAGATTGTCTAAGTGGTTTCAATTTTTTTAACATTCTATTTAAACCAAATCACACCTCTTAAATTCTGTAAGCCATGATATAAAAAATATTGTTCATCGACTTTATTGCAACCGCGCAATAAGTTTACTTAAGCCACCGATACATATCCAATTTCTTTTCATTCTTTAACTTTAAAATGCTCTGCCTCATTTTTAGTGATCCATATATTTGCCCCAACTTTTTTTTGCTGGAGCTTCTATAATAACCTTTTTAAAAAAAAAAAAATAGCCCCTCTCTCTCTCTTTCTCTCTCTACTCTCTAGCGTAACCTTTTTTTTTTGTTTTTTTGCTGGAGCTTCTATTTAAGATAAAAGAAAAGGCTGATGGTGCATACTGTTAAAAAGAGGATTATAGAAAGGGATAGCGACGTAAAGAGATGCTCAGATGAAGTAACGGGCGTGCTATTCACCCAAATAAAGTAACACCCTTGTGAGCATAGGACCTTGTGGTCGACCGGCGTACTCAGATACCGATAATGATGTTGGTTTGGCGTATTTTGTAACAATGAATATCAATATTAATCTCTCTTTGCGGTTATAGCCTATTTTAATAGGACCCATATTCAATCTCGCAAGTGACTTTTGAGCACTAGCTAGTTCGGGAACCGACTTACTTATATTAGCTATGAGCGATCATCAAGCCGAGTTGAAAGAGACCTGACATGCCAAAACTTTGCGAGTGAGCTCGGAATGTACGGAACGGCAAGGATCATAAGTTCCCCGGAGAGGGACCTCTCCCTCACTGATTTACCCAAAAAGAGAGAGAGAGTGTGTGATGCTTTGGAAGAAGGCTTCCAGAGGTAGCCTTATAAAAATTCTAACCATTATTTGCATCTTTCGCTGGAATTTTGATATTAAATATGAGTAGTTTGAAATTAAAAGAAGTTGAGATGTTAAATAATTCAATTTTTTGGGTGCTTTTTGATAAATTCCCATCTAGTTAAGTGTGTAGTTTGTATAAGGGTGAGGCCCTAAACAATCAAAATAGGGTCCATCCTCAAATAGTGCGGAATATGTTGTTTCAGAAATCTTTATGACGCCTTGAAAATTTATTTTCATTTCAAACTATAAATTTTAAAATTTAAAATTAGTGTTGATCGAGCATATCTATAAACACTTAAAAAACAATCCATTGAACTCTGTGACACATTCTTAAAGCCATATATGTAATGTATCACTCACTAGATTCAAAGTCCCAACAAAATTTTATGACACATCCTAAGCAATTAAATATGATATGTAGTGGCCAACTTCAAAATCTATTATATGAAAATAGATTATACGGAAATATAACATTTCTATTGTTTGGGTACACTTTAATGGTAGAAAAATAGAAAAAGATTACCCGAGATTTTACCAAAAATCAAGAAATCTATTACACATTGTCAAAAGTGAAAAATCTATTACCCACGGGTAATTGAAAAAAAATCTATTTTGCCTTTGATGGGTAATCGAGGTAATTGGGGCAAATCCTTCACCTCGTCTTTCTATCAAAAAATACCGTGATTCGTTTCCTAATAAACCATAATAATAAGAAAAAAAGTTAAATCCCGTGATTCGTTTCCTAATAAACCATAATAATAATAAAAAAAAGTTTTTCAAACTAAAATGCGATAACCTCATCTTTTGCCAAATTGCCTCAAAAATCACACAGCGGCCCATCTTCTCTAACGTGCCGCTAAAACTTACCAGCTTAGTTTCTTCTACTATCCGCTAAAACCCGTCAGTCCCATTGTCTGCAATGATAGCTATCGAAGATTTATTTTTTGGATTCTGCAATAGCTATTGTTCCAAAAAATAAATGAATTTGGCTTTATTTTTTCTTTTTTGCTGTCATTGTTTGCTGATAAATTCGAAATACTTGAGTTCACTCGCAGATAATCGATAAGTATACTTGAATTGTTTTTTTTTTTTTTAAATTAATTTGCCTCTTCAATCTCTTCCAATGCCCAACATTATTTGTCCTCTAATACATCTTATTTAGTCATAAAACCTTCTAAGTTACGAGCCAAATTTCTCCAAACCTTTTTTTTTTTTTTTTATCCATGGGATGATCGAAAGAGCCAAATTTCTCCCAACTTTTTTTTTTGTCCATGGGAAGATCGAAAGGCTTTAGCACAAGAAAAAAAAAACATAAAAAATATGATAGCTTATCATAATAAAAGTATGTTATTCCAAAGTGTTAACATATTGAAAACATGTGATTCCAAGTCAAGACACAAAGGCATACAAAAGGTGTAACTCATTCTAATGCAATTATAAAGTTTAAGTTACATACAAATAGGGATAAAGTTTAAGCTACGTACTAATAAGGATTGTATGCTAAACCATGTTTTGGATATAAAGCCAAAAAAAAAAAAAATATCGGTAATGCATTTCACATATTTCTTCTAGACATAACTAAACAGTAATAATATATTTCCCTGATTGCATCTAAATATTTTCCGAGTTGCATCTAAATACTACCCAAACAGGGACAATCCGTTTACAGGTAATGTATTACGCCAGTAATACATTTCACAAGACAATATATTTTCAGGTATCCAAACGCCCTCTAATGACTTGGAGTATTGTGGCTTCTTGTAACGATAATAAGTGGTATCACAGTATACAATCTCTTTAAATTATTATCATTTTCTTATTGTATTAGATGGTTACTCACATTGTAAACTATGCTTATGACTAAATTAAATCGTTGCTACGTAGGTCAGCAGCGGCATCGGCAATGTAGATCTATTTATTACGATATATTTGGTAAAGGGTGCGATTTGTATAGAGCTGAGGTTCTAAACAATCAAAGTAAAATAAATTTTCAAATAGTATCGAGAAATGTGGTTTCAATATTGAAAATATCTGTGATAGCCTTAAAATATAATTTTATATTTAATTATAAAATTTAAAGCTTAAAAAATAGTGTAGATCAAGTAGAGCTTTAAAAACTTGAAAATTAAAGGTCCAAAAATATGTTACAATATACACAACTTTTAAAACTTGAAATCCATTTTTTTCTCATGTCCATGCATCTTGATGCCGGGATGCTCAATTCGAGGATATTTGGACATCAAACAACTCTTAATGAAAATTTTGAGGTGGGCTATAATTTGATTATTTAGAACCTCGGCTCTATATAAACTTTTCCCTTAGAGTAAATGGATGATATAAGTTGACAAGAAACATCAAACCGTCAAAATATAAAGTGTGCGTGAAAGTATGCGGCTGCCAAGAGTCTCTGCACCATACGTAGTTTCTTACAATGGTGGTGGTGGCTTTTCTAACGAATAATTATTTATTTTTTAGTTGGTAAAAAAAACGAAGACATTCTTTATTTTTATGTTAAAAAAAATGTTTTGTAATTTCAACCTAATGTTCTTGTAACATTTATCAAAATAGATCTCACTTTTCAATTATTTAACATTTTACCTTTTTTCTACTATTTCAAGTCAAAATCAAGCGTATTTTGATAGCTATTTTAAAATTAAATAAAAAAATGTGTAAGATGTCAAAGGAAAATGTTTTGATAGGGCTGCAACACTTTCAAAACAAGTAGGGCCTCACCTCAATACTCAATTTGATAGGGCCGCAGCACTATCAAAATCAGTAGAGCCTCACCTCAATACTCAACAAAAATTGTGATTCGGGCATAAAAAAACCTTCAAATCAATCATCTCGACGGTTGTAAAAGAATTTAAGATTCCTAGCCCTAAAAATAATGTATATTGTAACATATTATTTAGATTATCCATTTCACCCTAAAAATAAGTGTTAATAGATATGTAAGATCTTTATCATTTTTTGAGCTTCAAATTTTATAGTCAGCATTAGAAATTGATTTTAAAGTCATCTATTTCCGATGCTCAAAGTTCTTTTTAGACAAGGATTTGAGGTGATGCTCTCACTTTGTTTTCATAAAACCTAAGCCCTATAGAACTAGCATCCAAAGTTAAATAATTAACATCTGACAAAATTTCCCTATTTTCCATAAATTTCTAATTGAAATTTAAAAAAATTATTGAGTGAATTACGTTTAACTTCATTAATCTTAAAAAAAAAAAAAGGAATCAATATGATTCTTTACTTTTCAGTAGGTTTGCTACGTTTGAGCACACAACCTGAAGATTTCAGACCACTGAGGGCACTTCTAGTTGAGTTATGGGATTGAACGCACTTCTCAAAATTCGAAACAGTATAAATCTCTTATCTAAAGACATATTTTATATAAAGTTGACACCTTAAAATGTAGAACTAAGTTGTAACTTTAAAATCCTTTTTTAATGTTGGAAAAACATTTAATTGAATCTTGACCTGTGTATAAAGGAGAAAAAATATTTTAAATTGAGTTACATTGAATCAATTTGGAGTTGTTGGCATATTGGTGGGAATTTTTTATCCTCCATTTTTATTTAGGTACAGACGACCACCTAAACATCCACACCTCCATTTTGTGAGGGAAAAATTATAAAATATCAACTTAAACCCAATATGCAAAAGGGATACCTTTATGTCTTTATTAAAGGTGTGAGGAACCTAAGGTGTCCAAGGTGTGTACCTAAATTTTGTTCGGAAATATAGTTTCACTATCATATTTAACGTCAATAAAAAAAAAAAAAATAGTTATGGTGTCCGAAACCTTTTGATAACATGAAAATTAATTTTCATTCTTGTTTACAAAATTTAAAAATTCCAAAAATAGTATAGCTCAGTAGATTTATAAACACTTGAAAATTCTAAAAATAGATGATCCAGATAGCTTGTTACAATATGCATTATTTTTAAGATATAAAATTCTTTTTTTTATTTTATTTTTATACATCTTGAGGTTTAGATGATTGATTGGAGGTTTTTCGACATCAGAATGCTCTCTCTAGAGGGTTTTTTAAGCGAACCTTCAATATTATAAGGTTGACGCCATGTATAAGCTTTTTTCTTTTCGAAAAAACCTAAATCAATATTGACACGCTGCACACGCGGAAGTATAGAACAACAAAGCTAGTATGGTATGCTCTTGCGGGGGACTATGCTATACACTCGCTAGCTTGGGTCAAAGCGCTATTTAAGAGCAGTTTTTCAACATGAAATTTTGGGATACACCTGAAAAATCACCATAGAATTATTTTAGAAAAACACATTCATATTTTGAGTTCTTAAACTCTTAGATTGGATCTCTGTTTGATCGTAGGAACAAATTTTTTCCGGCACGTGCAAGAGTAATTTTTATTTTATCATTAGTCACATGTGTTAAAAGGTTACGTCCCCTAGATTATAGAGCCTAAAAATAATCTAAGTTTAAATTTATTTGAGGGAGTGAATGGAAGAAATGCTCCAACAAGAACACAAGAATCTTTTGAGTGTTTTAAAGAATTAATGAAGGCTCAAAAAACATCTAATCCTTGTCTTATATAAAATACTCATAATCCGCACCATCTTTCCTTTTCTGAGTGGGATTGTGGGTGCAATCCACAACCTTTCAGCTTCTTGGTGGGATGGAGGTCCACCCAAATAAATAAATAAATGTATATGAATAAATAAATATATGAAGTGCCCTCACGCAAAGGCAAAGGCAAATCTATTGACCAGAACTCAAGTGCCTTCTATTATATGGGAAAGAACAGATAATTGCAAAAAAGGGCAACTTATACTTTGAAGAGGTTGTCTTTTTGTGGAGTGTGGACTTTCATCCCAACGACTTCATACAGGGCCTTTGATGTGATATGCCTCGATTCATTGGATTGACGATTAGAAAGTGAGTGTTTTTAAAGAAACCCTAAAAAAACTAGGTGGTCCTGCACCAGTCGCTCTCTAATGTTGTGGAGTACACGTGTCTTACCACTGCTCCCCTCTTCTGTGGTCCTTAGAAAGAGACTGAAAGGTGCCCCCAGAGGGCAAATTCATTTAGGGGCATAATGGCTCTTTGGCCGTTTGAGAATGGGCTCCATGCAGAGGTGGTCAGGGTGGGGTGCTCTCAGTGGATCCCATGGGTCAATTGGACTGGATCTCGATTTGGACCTAGAGAAAGGTCCAGATAGGTTGGGATTGAGGTTCAGATAGGTTGGGATTGGGTCCCCTTGATATTGCAGGGGTGAAGGACCACTGCTATTTTGGTCTACCTTGATGAAAATAAGATGAAGATAAATTTACACTTTAGTGCACCCGTTTTCAAACAGATAGTAGTTTTTGAATAGTGGGAATGGAAACTTAGACCGGTAGTTGATGTTTACCACTACGGCCTCATTCTCATTCCCACTATGTTGATATTTTGTTTTCATGAAGAGAAATTTGCATTTCTCATACTAAATTCCTCTTTTCTCAGGGATTGGGCTTGGGCTTGAGCGATTAGCCATTGAAGTTAGGAGTGCCACATGTACCAGACGATTCTTACTCCTAAACTACCTGGAAAAAAAAAATGAATCCCTTCTTTTCTCTATCTATTTATTTCAGTAAACACTGAATGCACATCTTGATTGGGTTCCGATAAGTTTAGGATTAACCATGAAAATTGATTTCTGTCGCATAATCTTCTATAATGTCTGTCTCTTTCTATACGCATCTCTATCTTATATTGTATTTTCCCAAATTATTTTGGTCACTCGCTTTCTTTAATCATCTACACTCTTTGGATACTAACACCTAGAAAATGTGGAGTAATATGTTGGATAGGGTGATTATCCAAAATCACCCACATAAGAAAATCTCATATTATGTGAGATTGGGATTTGATATCGATAAGTTTCTTAAAAGGAATAGAAATCCAAAAAGATTAAGACTCGTCTGATATATCTCTTGGTTTTGAGATATATATAGCTTCTATGAGGAAGTTTCCTATTTGATATAGATTAAGAACCTTTTATATATGGGAAAAAAGTTCAGAGAATTTGTGTGCCCTATTTGAGTCATCATATGGGAAATAAGTTTCCTCTAGAGAGAGAGGGGCAGGGGGTTTCCTCTAGAGAGAGAGGAGCAGGCGCCTCCTGTGCATGAGAAGCAAGGCTTTCCTTTTAAAGAGAAGAGAGCTTCTTACGAAGTGAAACATTGCGGATGTGACTCCAGTAGCGTGGGAGGTTGGTTACTTGTGGAGAAACGGTTCTCATGAATGGTTTCCTCTTTTAGAGAAAAAGTCTCGTTTGCTCTCAAACAGTTCCCATGAAGATTGTGGATAGTTTCTCCTTTTAGAAAGAGAAAGTCTCTGTTGCTAACAAGGTTCTCCTATCAAACAGTTCTTATGAAGATTTTGGATGTTTTCCCTTTTAGAGAGAAAAAGTCTCAATTGGTCAAGAGGTTCTCCTCCTGGATAGTGGTTTAGTTGTGGAATAAAGATAGTCTCTTCTTAGATTGTGGTTTAGTTATGGAATAGACTGAGAGATTGACGTGTTGTGCCGATCGGAAGACTGGGTCAAACGGTTCCCATGAAAATTTTGGATGTTTTCCCATTTAGAGAGAGAAAGTCTCGGTTGCTCACAAGGTTCTCCTCCTTGACAGTGTTTTAGTTATGGAATAGAGATAGTATCTTCCTAGATTGTGGTTTAGTTGTGGAATAGAGTTGAGAGATCGACGTGTGGTGCCGATCAGAAGACTAGGTCTAAAAAATTTCACTCCACTGGGGTTTGTCGAGTGTCAGAGAGGTAACTCTTTGTCTCAAAATCTGTAATGTAATTTTCATTGGTATATTAGATTTTAGTTTGCCATCCCCGTGAATGTATAATGTGCCTCTAGTAGATTGAGAGGCTGGTTTCTTGTAGAGAAGCGATTCCGATAAAGATTTTGGATGGTTTTCCCTTTTAGAGAGAGTCTCGGTTGCTCTCAAGCAATTCCCATGAAAATTATGAATGGTATCCCATTTATGTTGGTACATGTGTGTGGCCATGGGGCCTTTAAACATGCAATATTTCTCTCTTTTATAATTTAATCTTATCACTAAAAAAGGGAGGCTTCTTAGAGAGAGAAAGTGTCATTATTTAACAGCTAAAAAGTAACCATCCACTTCCCAGGATTACAGGGTCACGTTTTCTCAGATATTTCAAGAGGAAGCCGAACGTTGGAGAACGACCTCCTCCATCCCTCTTTAAGAAGGGTTTCATGGCTATGGAGATATACACATAAATTTATAGAGTTCTCTGGCTATGGAGATATACACATAAATTTATAGAGTTCTCACGGTTCTGGTAAAAGCCTGGTCTTTGCAATCGATAGTCTATAGACATTGCCCCTAATCCTAAGAGTGGGTCCTTCTCTTCGCTCAAGTTTTTTCAACATTGGTATCAGAACAGGTTGTGGAAGCGTGGCGGGCTTAGAACCTATAGGTCCCAATTTGTTTTTGGAATTCTATATCTTATTCTTTCCCTGATTTTAATTTACAGTAACTTTGATATTGTGCTTTGTCATTCACGTATATCTTGCTGTGAATTTTTTTTCTAACCTTAAATTTAATAGTCTGAATTTATTTATTTTTTATAAAATTCTCTCTCTTAATTTATTGCTCCTCACTTGCGATTTAATGTTTGTTTTTACTGGTATTGTTGGTTATTGAATATTTTCTCTCCGTAAATTCTTTTGCCTTCTCTCTCTAGATTGCGTTTGGCTTACGTGATCATAGCGTACTCGGATGAGTCCTCTGTTTAATCTTTTGTAGAGAAAAGTTAAAGAGATAGAGATGCTAAAAGAATCATCAAAAGAATAGGAAAAGAGAGAAAATAAGTTTAAAGTTGTTGCAGAAGAGTTATCTTAACTTAGGATATGCCTTAATATTAGGTTCTCTCTCTACGCCTTAATATTAGGCTCTCTCTCTACGCCTTAATATTAGGCTCTCTCTAGAGTAGGAACAGTAGTTATTTTCTCTCAGATCAAGTTGTTGATATAGTACATACTTGAGCCCACAGTCAAGTAACAGAAAATAAGGCAAATAATTCTTATCTCTATTTTCTAATAAAATTAATAATAATAATAGTAATTTGTACAGACTGTAAGAAAAAAAAAAAAAAATCTTCTACTCTAAGCAAGTAGCTGAGCATCTAAATTTACGTATTGTTATATACTTCTTTTACTAACCATGGACTGCTGAAAATCAGGCGGTTGGCATCTTCTTTCTTCGATCTTTTTGTTGCTGAAAATTAATGCATATTATTATTATTATTATTATTATTATTATTATTATTATTATTATTATTGAATCTTATTATGCACATGCCAATTCTATTGGAGTAAAGGCTTACATATCAATTGCATATATTTATTTTATTGTTTTTTATTGTTGTTTTTTTTACCTATAATTTAGGGATTTTCGACATATTTTATTTGCATAATAATTGTCACTGCATTGCATAATTCTCTTATGCTTTAGTCTCTTTAAGTTAAAAAATTTCATGATCTTGATTTTGTGATTTTTTTTTTTTTTTGTGATTATGCAATGCCATATTTTTTGTTGAAAAATATCAAATATCATTGTAGACTCTCTATCTTGTGCTAAGACATATTCACATATTTATGAAAATTATTCTTATGAAAGATTTGACATAAAAGTAGTTGTTGCCTTACTTTATTAATTTTTTGTTGCGTCACAGCAGTGCGAACATAAACTGTTCGAGAAAATTTTTCTTTGAAGTTGCAGCTCACTGAGAGTCGACAAACTTATTTGATTTAGTTAGCAGACAACCATTTCTTAAACACAATTAAATTTGTTTTTGAACTTTTAAGTATTATCTAAAAATTTAAAATGGCATCTAGGCTAGTCATATCAGAATTATCCAAACTTGAAAAACTCAATGGGATCAATTTTTCTGTGGAAAAAAAAAATTGGATATATTCTTTTTCAAGATAGGGTAGATTATGTCCTAGAAACAAAACCATCAGTTTTAGAGCTTAATGCCAATGGTCAAAGCCAGAAAGAGACTTGAAAAATGGTTAGAATATGATAGAGTAGCTAAGACTACTATGTTGAGCTTTACGGAAGATGATTTAATTAGAGTATTTGAAGATTACTCCACAGCTCAAAGTATGATAGGTGCCTTATCTGAAAAGTATGGGACCACTTATGAGACTCATGTACAATTGTTGTTAGAAAAATACAATTATTGCATAATGAAAGAAACAGACTTAGTGACCGAGCATGTAAATAAAATGACAGTACTTGCAAAAGACCTTGCCGCAGTTGGAATCCAGTTCCCGATCGCATGCAAGTGTCCATTGTCCTTAACAGTCTCCTTCCATCTTGGGAGTCTGTTGTAATTGCATTGAACCATTATGCACAAGGGATAACCATGTTAAATCTTCCTATGTATATTAGTGTTGAAGCTGGGAGAAAAATGAGGAAGAAGTCAAATGAGCTCAACTTTGCCCAAAGTTCATCTTCTCAGATCCTCAACAAACCTTTCAATTATCAAAAAAATACTAGGTATAAAGAAATGATGAGAAATTTTAAAAATCAAAAGAATAAGGTTGAGAAGACCTGTTTTTATTATAAAGAAATTGGACACATCAAGTTTAATTGTTCTAAGCTGAAAAATAAAAATAGGAATTAAAATAACAACCCTATTCGAAATAATCAAAATAAGATAAAGGACTTGATCTGTGTAGTCCTAGAATCAATAGTTGCCGATCATGACCTGAGAAATTGGTGGGTCGACTCAGCCTCCACTCGACATGTCTCGAGGACCAAGGATGGTTTGGTAACTAGCGAATTTATATGGGAAATGACACCTACTGCGATGTACTAGGTGTTAGTACTTTCAAGTTGTGTTTACTAGGATGAACAAATATCTTATTGACAGATACATTGTATGCACCCAATATGAGGCGCAATTTGATTTCTATCCCAAGGCTAGACGACAACGGTTATGAAATAAGGTTTAGGTCTGGTCGGGTTATCATTAGGAAGCATTCTAGAGCTTTGGTGTACAATACTAAAGTTGACAATTTGTACCGACTGAATATTAATGGAAGTTCATCATTTTCTAGTTATATTGATGCTTCTTTTGATGCTTTTATGTGTACGGATGATCCATATTTATGGTACTTAAGATTAGGACATATAAATAAAGACAAAATGAATCAAATGGTTCAAATATGCTTGCTCCCCAATTTAGGAGAAATTGTGTTTAAAACATGCGAGTCATGTATTTCTGGTAAATTAACTAAGAGGCCTTTTTATAAAGGGAAAATGTCTAGTGAACTACTTAGTATTGTTCACTCTGATATATGTAGCCCATTAAATGTGAAAACACATAGAGGTATGGAATATTTCATAACATTTATAGACGATTATTCACATTATGGATATGTATACCTAATTAATAAGAAACCAGATACATTAGAAACATTTAAATAAAATAAAGCTGAGGTAGAAAATTAGTTAGGTAGACATATTAAAATTCTTCGAATAGATAAGGGAGGTGAATATTGTTCCGCCTTATTTTCTGAATTTTGTAAGGAGCATGATATAATTTACTAAACAACTATGCCATATATACCACAACAAAATGAAAGGAGAAATAGAACTGTAATTGACGTGGTTAAGTCCATGATGAGTCATTCAAATTTATTACCTTATTTTTGGGGTGAGGCTCTCAACACTGTAATATATATCATTAATCGTGTTCCAACTAAATCTATAGACTTGACCCCATATGAATTATGGACAAGTAGGAAACCTGACCTTACTATCTTGAAAGTTTGGGGTTATTGGACACATGTGCTTATACCACCACAAAATAGAGATAAATTACAAAGTAAAACTATAAAATGTTATTTTATAGGCTATTCAGAAAATTCGAAAGGGTATAGATTCTATAACCATGATACTAGATCATTAGTAGAGAGTCATGATGCTTATTTCTTAGAAAATATAGATGATGAAAATATTTTAAATAAGCCTATTGACTTACATGAAATTGATAAAGTTAAGGGTCTGGAAGACCATGTTTCTCAGACTCCTTTTACATTTGGTGAGAATGATTCAATTGAATCAAGTATACTAGATAGGCCTAAAAGAACTAGAGTAACACCTACAACTTTAGAAGAATTTTATGTATTTATGAATGAAGATAATTACTCTTCAATGAGTAAAGATACAATAGATGAACTTCGTAGCTACAATGAAGCTATTAGCTCACATAACTCAGCTAAGTGGATTCAAGACATGGATGATGAACTTGATTCTATTAAAAGAAATCAAGTATGGGAGTTGGTTGACCTTCTTAAAGATAGAAAAGTCATCGGTTGCAAATGGGTCCTAAAGAAAAAGCTTAATGCAAATGGATCTATTGATAATTATAAAGCTAGGTTGGTAGCTGAAGGATTTACCCAAAGGGGGGGCATAAATTATGTAGAAACTTATTCTCCAGTAGCAAAATTTTCATCTATTAGGATTATCCTTGCATTAGTTGCATATTATGATCTAAAATTATTTTAGATGGATGTCAAGACAGCTTTCTTAAATGGAGAATTAAAAGAAGATATATACATGAAACAACCAAAATGATATGTAATTAAAGGCCAAGAAGACAAAGTATATAAACTTTAGAAATCTTTATATGGTCTAAAACAGTCTTCTAGGCAATGGTATTTTACTTTTCATAATGCAATCACTGAAATTGGTTATATAGCCAATAGGTTAGACCATTGTGTATATATCTGGAATAGTGGGAGCAATTTTATTATATTGTCACTATATGTAGATGATATTTTGATAGCCGATAATGATATTGGCATGATTAACGATACCAAATCATGGCTAAGCTCCCATTTTGAGATGAAAGATATGGGAGAAGCCTCATATGTATTAGGCATTAAGATAACAAGAGATAGAAGTTCAAGACTTCTATATTTATCTCAAAAAAATTATTTAAAAAGTGTTTTAAAATATTTAAGATGGAAAATTGCAAGCCCATAGATACACCTGTTTGTAAAGGCTCAAAATTATCAAAGAAAATGTGTCCATTAAATGATAGTGACAAAGCTGAAATGGAAAGAATTCCATATGCTCAAGCTGTAAGATACATAAATTATATCATGTTGTGTATAAGACCTGATTTGAGTCATACATATGGTCTTGTAAGTAGATTTCAGAGTAATCTTAGGATGGCTCATTGGCATACTGTAAAAAGGATACGCAGATATATTCAGAAAACTAAAAATTACAAGTTGTGCTTCCAAGCTGATAACTTAGAGGTTACTGAGTACTCTGATGCAGATTTTGTAGGACACACATATAATAGAAAATCAACCTCAGGAATTGTATTCCTCTTTGGTGGTAGATGTGTTTCTTAGTCTAGTAAGAAACAAAGTTATGTAGCTCGGTATACTATGGAAATCGAGTATATTGCTTGTAGCATTGCTATAATTTATGCAGTATGGATTAACGCTTCATAAATGATTTGAAGCTGGATATAGCCGACGGACCTGTTAAATTTTTTGTGATAATCAGGCTGCTATTTTATCAATTAGAAATTGAGCTTATAATTCCAAGGGTAAGCACATTGAAATTGATTATCATTATATTTATGATATTATTGGAAAGAATGAAATAACTTTAAGTTATTTGCCATCTTCATATATGATTGTTGACCCTTTAACAAAGGGATTGAGTGCATAAATATTATCAAAGCATGTAGTTTTCATGGGACTTAAAATATTTAAGTCAATAACTCCTAAATGGGATATTTTTTGATGTCTTGGTCATGAGAGGAAAAACCGCATTAGCGTGAAAAACTATGACATGACTTAGGATTTTTTTGTTATGAGATGTATAACCGCACTTGCGTGAAAGCGTCATGAAAAAATATGTACATAAATGTTAAATTCATTAAGTGGTAAAGACTTTATGATATTTCAGTATATCTGGCCCTCATGGCCTAGTGGGAGATGTTGGTACGTGTGTGTGGCCATAAGGCCTTTAAACGTGCAATATTTCTCTCTCTTATAATTTAATGCTTATCACTAAAAAAGGAAAGCTTCTTAGAGAGAGAAAGTGTCGTTATTTAACAGCTAGAAAGTAACCACCCACTTCCCAGGATTACAGGGCCACATTTTCTCAGATATTTCAAGAAGAAGCCGAACGTTAGAGAACGGCCTCCTCCATCCCTCTTTAAGAAGGGTTTCATGGCCATGGAGGGGTACACAAAAATTTACAAAGTTCTCATAGTTCTGGTAAAAGTCTGATCTTTGCGATCAATAGTTTAAAGACACTACCCCTAATCCTAAGAGTGGGTTCATCTCTTCTCTAAAGTTTTTTCAACACTTTTAGAGAGAAGTTTCTTCTCGTGGACAATGGTTTAGCTTTGGAATGGAGATGGTCTCTTCTTTAACAATGGTTTAGTTGTAGAA
Source organism: Amborella trichopoda (assembly GCF_000471905.2). The sequence goes on from NW_006499855.1 coordinate 1,282,710, forward strand.
TGGAGATTGTCTCTTCTTTAACAGTTGTTTAGTTGTGGAATAGATGTGAGAGATCGACGGGTGGTACCAATCATGAGTCTAGGTCTAAAAGGGTTTACTCGATTGGGTTTTGTCGAGTGTTAGGAAAGTAACTCTCTTTCTCAAAATCTGTAATATAACTTTCATTGGTATAATGGATTTCAGTTTGTCATGCCCATAGATATGACATTCTTGGGGTGAACCACGTAAATCTTTGTGTTCTTATGGTGTGTATGATTCATACTTTATTTCTCGTATTATGGCTCGTGCTCTCTCGTATTTTGTTTCTAGCTAAATAAGCACACAATCTTAGTAGGATCCAACGTTCGGGATTGTTTCTGCATCTATGAGGATTTTTAAATCCTAACACAATATTGATCGTTAACTTTGGTTTTGTTAATGTTCAAAAAGAAAAAAAAATAACTTCGAAGAAACTAGAAAAGTAGAATTTTAATATGGAAAACTATACAATGAGACTATTTACCTTTAGTACAAGGTGATCATCATTAATCTTGAACATTAGATATTAAATTGATGGCTGCATTTATTCCATTGACCAAGCTCAAATTTAAAAGAAATCTTCTCGAACTTTAAGACACACCTATGCTATCAGATTTCACATCAGATGGTTATAAGTAATTGTGACTTGTATCAACGATAAATGATCTCATTGTATACAATCTCCTTTTGTTATACACAAAGTTTTGCCTCACAAAAGTAATGGTTACATGATTTTTCAAATTCCCATTTTAATCCATATGGATTTTTTTGACTTTAATGTCGTACGAATTTATTAGTAAAAGATATAAAAATACATTTTTTTACCAATAAAAAAAGGGTTATGTTAGGGTGCTCATGCTATGGAGTAATTTAATATTGTACTTAACAAATTTAGACACTTATATACTCTTGTGTTATACTTAAAGTTTTTTTTAATAGGAATATTTTTTGTCGTTAGGAGGGGGTATGACGTCATCTACATAGGGGTGTGACATCACCGACATAAAATATTAAATGGTACTAGTGTACTCCATGTGAGTACTGTTACACTCCATGTAAATGACATCATACATCTCCAAATGATAAAAAATACCGTTATTAAAAATATACTTCATATACATAACAAGGGTATATAAGTGTAAAAAATTTGTTGAGTACAATAATAAATTACTTCATAATATGAGCACCCTAACATAACCCATAAAAAATATAAAAATACCTAACAAACAGCTACATTGTAAATAAAAAATTATTTATAAATATGGAAGAATAAGAAGCACCCTGCCTATCCAACATGTCCTTTATGCATGCCAATGTTATCATGGTTAAATCTCGTCGACTTAGGAAGTCCCACTAAATCTTTTCTCAATTATATAACTAGCTAAATTTACTGACATGAAAGCCAATTTATTACCACATTCATATCTAAAATTGTATTACGAAATTTTCTCACCAAACTTATCATCAACATTGGAAATGTCCAATGAGAGAGATATTAGGTTTTACGTGAGATTTAAGACAGAAAGAAAATAGGAAAAAAATGACAAAGCTAAAGGGAGAAATTAGGTTTTATGGGAAGCCAAAAGGAGGGGAACGGAGAGGTAGGTACTCTATACTCTTCTCTTTTGAGGTCATGTGCCATGTATCTACTCTAGGCATACGGTCGCTTTTTTATTCTTGCGCCATGAGTTGTGCCAACTCTTTAACTTTGGTTTTAAAATATGAGTAATGATCCTATAAGACTCTCCTCTATCCATGTGTGTAGGATCCAAAGGATCACCATTAAAGTTGGTACAGATATCTAGAAAAGTTATCATATGGGTGTGGGACTTAACTTTTCTAGATATCCATACCAACTTTAATGGTGATCTTTTAGGGGTCCTACACACATGGGTGGGAGAGGGTCCGATAGGATCATTTCTCTAAAAATATATACTAGTAATGTGCACATGTGTTATACATGTATTAAATATTAATCATTGAGATAAATTTTCAGTTTTTAAATAATATTTTCGTCAAAGCATATTCAATTATAGAGAGGTAAAGAGAGAATTTGATGGATCCAGCTTCACATATGGGTATCCGTATGACAATAATTGTTTAAACATATTCAAACTTCAATAACTTTTCCAAAGAGTCATAAGGCAAAGATGAGGAGGAGCATTAGAGTTTAAAAAATTTAAGATTCACCATTAATTACATATAAAGGTATTTTTTTAGTATCATGCCCCAAAACATCAAATAAATAAGGGAAAAGTTTATATAGAGCCGAGGTTCTAAACAATCAAATTGAAGCCTACTACAAACACTTCACTAGAAGGGGTTGTTCTGATGCCCAAATATCCTCAAATTAATCATCTCGAGATCGAGATGTATAGATATGGGAGAAAAATGGATTTCAAGTTTTGAAAATAGTGTATTTTGTAACGCATTTTTGGACCGTCAATTTTCAAGATTTTTAAGTTTTCATAGATCTGTCGATCTACACAATTTTCGAAGCTTTAAACTTTATAAATAAAGATGAAAATATATTTTAAGACTATCACAAACACTTTCAGCATTAAAACCACATTTCTCGACACTATTTGAAGGTAGGTTCTAATTTGATTGTTTAGAGCCTAAGCTCTATACAAAGCCCACCCAATAAATAAACATTTAATTCTCAAAGTTCAACTTCTCCGGAGCACTAGTTCTGACAAAGATTGTATAACCAAATTCAAATAATAATAACAATATTATTATTATTATTATAAATATTATTATTATTACTATTATGAATTATAATTATTTGAAGAACCATGAACCCCCATCTATCTCTCTAGCTTTGTCGACCACAAACCTGTGTGACTCGCCCGTGTAGGAAAAAACATCTTTTGAATAAAGATAAGAAAAATTGTTTCATGCCGGCTCGACCTCATGACTAGATATGCGGACTTTGAATGTAAAGCATCCATCTTAAAGATGGATGCAACTAGGTGTTTCATTTAAAAACAATGAAAACTAACCATCCAGATGTTTTCTTATTAAAATTATTATTTTTATTTTTTAAAATTTATTTATTTTTTCATATTCATGATCTCTATATTAGATATTACGTGTCCTTTAAAATTAAGTCCAAAAATTCATCTCAAAAATAGATTTATTAATGGGCCTGCATGTCTACATATGCGGTCTTGGCCGAATAGAAACTGGGTCCTAAAGATAATAATGTTAAATAAGTGAAAAGAAAGCACAAAAAATTTAGTCGCATTTCAGATTATTATTTTCCTGAAATATATTATAATTTTAAATATATTATTAAACTATATAATTTATATTTTTTGTTAGTAATTTTCTTGCTAATATACTATCACAATTCTATTTATATCTTTTTGGTGTTAAATATATTTCGTATTAAATATAATAATTAACAGAATAATTTATTTATTTATTTATTATTCATTTTCTTGCTTTCATCTTCCGCATTCTCAAATTTTGGTCTCACTCTATCATGCACACGTGAATGTGCTTTTCTACAAGGTTTTCGACTCAAAGACAACCAAGGAAATGAGTGGTGCCTAGTCTTGCGACACATTCTCAATTATTTGAAAAGAAGAAATCATGAATGCAATGGAATAATGAAAAGGACATGATGCCAAGTATTTATGGCACGATTCATTTAAGAAATAATCTATAATAATTAGATGTATGTTTCAATTAAAACGGATAATAGTACTGATATTATTTATTTTCTTCTTGGAATTTTTTTGTTTTTCTTTAAATTTAGTTTCGGATTTTAGAAATTACAACTAGTGGAGAGACGTGTGAGTTTTCAAAGACAATGGATTGACATCACGAGTCAGCGTTGAGCCTATACTTCTTTGTCTTAATTATGGATGAGTTAACTAAGCACCTGTAAGATAAGGCAGACAACATAGTTTTGGTTGATGAGATCCGTAACAACATTAATACAAAGTTAAAACTTTGGAGGGACACTTTATAATCTAAAGTTTTAACAATTAGTTGGACTAAGACATAGTATACTAAATGCAAGTTTAATAATAATAGGAGTAGAGACGTGGGAGCAATTAAAATTAACAACCAATAAATACTAAAAAGAATGCACTTTCGATATCTTGGGTCGGTAATTTAAGAATATGGAGAGATTAAGGATGATATCGTACAAAAAATTAGAGTTGGGTGGGCGAAGTGAATATATACAATCGGAATTTTATGTTATCACCGTGTACCAATAAAATTGAAGGACAAGTTCTATGGGACAGTTGTGAGAACAACTTTGCTTTATGAGGCGGTTGGGAGGTCAAGAAACAAGATACCCGTAGGATAAGTGCAGCTGAGATTAGAATGTTGAGATGGTTGAGTAACAATACATTAAGGGATAGAATTGAATGATATACATTTAAGAAATTTTAGGTGTTGTACCAATAGATGATAAGATAAGAGAAATTAGATTTAAGTGGGTTGATTATGTACAGCACAAACCCAATACAATACTTACTAGGATGTGAGAGTTAGTTTAGATGGAAGACAAAAAAATAGCAAAGAGTAGTGAAAAATTATATGAGGATTTATAGATTCACAGAAGGTATGACCCTTGATAGAGCAGAATATCATACCTTTGTGTAGCCAACCTCAAATAGTTGAGAAAATACTATGATGATGACGACTTTAGAAAATGCAAAAAGTAAAGACAGAAAATACAATATATATATATATATATATATATATATATATATAAGAGAATGAGTCTTCATTCATGAATATAGGTAAACTTATAATTTTAATTATTTCATTTATATTGTTACTTGTATTACATAAAAAATAATTCCTTCTTGCTAATATAGTATGATTTCAATTATATTATTAATCTATATAATTTCATTTTTGGTTATTTATTTTACTATTTTCTCTTATTTTGCATTTTCAATCAAATTTCTTTCTAGCATAATTGAAATTACTTTTACTTATATCACGAAATATATTCTTCACATATAAATAACTATTATTCTTGAAAATTAGGAAAATAAAAATGCAAAAAATCTCTCCCATAAATTTCAAAATATGATTATAATTTTACTTATAAATTTTATTTTAAGTATAATTCTTATTAAATATAAGAGTTAATAGAATAATTTAGTTGTTAATAGGCTAAAAGATTTCCTACTTACTTGGGGACTTACTATCCATTTACTCCCTCAGGCACTACCTGCTAGGGATAATTTTTAAATCTTAAATTTTGGGATGTAATCTCTACAACCATAGAGTAAGTTCAGCAAAAAGTATTTTTAAAATAAACTATTTCAGCAAAAAATATTTTCAAAATAAACTCTGTACATACAAAAAAAGACTAGTGCATCAAGATTGAATAGAAACTGTCAAATGTTTGAATGGCAAAACTAAAAATTCAAAATTTTTTGCTTTAAAAATAATCATATTTTTCTTTTTATGGAAATATGTTATTAACTTATATAATTTGCATTTTTGTTAATTATTTTTCTCATCCTTCTTTCTTTTTACATTTTCAATTATGTCATTTTAGTATAAATAAAACTTTTTTAATTACATAAGTACATATATTATTTACTAATAAGTAAATATTATTATAAAAAATAGAGAATATGAAATACAAAAATATGTCACATGATACATATAATAAATTCATAATAAACATGTATTTATTGTAATCACAACTAATCATAATATTGGCATTATTTATTTTTCTTCCTTTTATAGTAGTGAAATGTTTCTTTTTTCTTTTCTTTTTCTATTTTATTATGGATTTTGGAAATTATAAAAAAAATGTATAGACAGAAAATGAAAAGAATAGAAAAATGAAAACCAATTTGAAAACCTTGAGAGAGAGTGAAAAGGATGGATAAAATACCGACTCTTCTTCTTCTCCTCTTTCTTCATCTTCTTCAAAAGAAAAAAAACAAAACGTATCATTGTTTTGTAGAACCCCTGTCAATGTGGTGAATGTTAGGGCTCAGATGATAACTGTTCAAGCAACACGTTTGTGTAATGGATATACTCTAATAGTTTCGAGTGTTTATTCGTGGCTAATTATGGGTGACTTCAATATGATATTGGGTAACTCATAGAAAATGGGTGGTAGAAATTCTTCTTCTCAAAATTCATGGGATTTTGCACATACGTTGGCTAATTGTGCACTTTCAGATCTTAGTTCAACTAGAGGGTGATTCTCCTGGTCAAACAGTCGGAGTATATAAAAGTTTCATATGAGAACACTTAGTGCCCTTGCAAACATGGAATGGGTTTTTCCTTACCCTGGATCCAATGTAGGATCACTCCCCAAGGGTAACTTTGATCATTGTTTTTTACTTGTTTATCTACAAACTTGGCTTCGACTCGCCAAAACCCTTTCAAGTATTTCACGACATGGCAACAGCTTCCTGGCTTGTTCAGATTTGTTACTACGTTAAAGAGGCTAAGGAAGGATCTTTGAGCATGGAACCATGTTGAGTTTATGTGGCCATTAAAGGCCCTATGAGTGATTGTAAACTCAGTGGGAGTGTGGTCCCATGTGGACCATACTATGCAAACAATGTTTGCAGATACCAGACTGTGCTTGATGGTCTAGGCCAGTCGGTTGGAAAAACCCATGTTACCTGGGCATATAATATAAACCGATAAGGGTTCCAATGGGTCATCCTTTGATGAGGTCGGAGTATGCTCGGATGGGTGAGCCGAGGGACTATGTGACCCTTGTGTATGATAGTGGCTTTCAGAGAAGGGAACCAAAGCCTGATCCATGTACCATCACGACATGCATATTGATAGACCGTTTTGGGAAAACGAGCTACATTTCCGGGTGAAGCATATGCATGTGGGAGAGATACCCCTATGCACCATAGGAGCTATGGTCGCATCAGGTCTAAGTGACCTTGGTTTGTCTCTAGGAGAGAACCTGAAATCTACAGAATAGGATTGCGACCCCTTGACTCATTGGCCAGACTTTGGTGACCCGTTAAGAAGCCTCTGCTTGGATTATGGGTCATGGGAAGCACTGGATCGGCTTGATAAAGCAAGTGTGGTCTGTAGTCCACAGTTGAATGTGAAGTGCCCCATGATTGTTGATTTAATCCCAAAACCATATTGATTATTTTCCTATCAAATTAATTTAATTATGTTTGTTTTATGATAGAAATTATTTTAGAATTATTATTTGAATTTTTATAAATCCCTGGATATTTTATATATAATATTTGGATTTATAAATTATAGATATTACAATGGTTTAAATATTCAAATAATATTTTAAAAATTATTTTATCAATTTTATACATATATAAATTTCATGGAAGGCTATTGTGCACATGGGCCTACCATATTTCTAGAATATAGGACCAATGAGTGCCCTCCTTGGGTGGGACGCCCCACCCTTTATTCTCTTTCTAATTTTATAAGATATGGCATATGGTTGGAAGATGTTGACTATATATTAACTTGATATATTAAAGATTTTGTGAAAGTATGAGAAGGCATGTGTTATTTTATGGAATGCACAATATTTTGATTAGATAATTTCTATTGATGGGAAAATGGTTTAAGAAAGGGGGATAAGGGTCCATACACCTTCTATAATGTTGATGGTTCATCTATGGAATGGATGACTTAGATCTCTTACCCTATAAGTCACCATTGATCAACGGTTCATATTCATTCTCACTAAATAGGCAAACTATGGGAAACCCTAAGAAACCTTAAACCTAAATTTGTTCTAAATATAGAAGACATCTCCTCCTCTATTCTTTATACATCTCTCCCTTCTCTCTCTTATCTATTCTCTCTCTCTCTCTCAAAGGGGCATGCCCTGCTCTCTCTCCTCTCTCTCTCTCCAGACCTCTCTCTCTCCTAGTCCATCTTTAGAGGGGCACGCCCCAATCCTAGGCTACTTCCTAATTCTCTCTCTCATCTTGATTAAACCTAAGGGTTGGGTAGTAGAGGATATACTAAACTAGGTCTTGGGGGTTAGCACCTAGGTTCAAAGCTTGATGATTAAAAGGGAGTTCTAAAAAGGTTCTATAGAACAGTTTGACCTAAAAATGCTTTCTCGGTTGAGATTGAAGTTTGATCGTTGATCCCGCACTATTGAATGGTGGTGTCTCGGTGTGGAGTGTAATAAGCCCGATTAAGGTAATCTCCGACACTCTCTACTTTTATTTCTTACAATTTTATCTTTATATTATCAAGCATAAGAAATAATTATTTCAATGGTATCAAGTTTCAAGATATTGGTTTTATTGTTTTGTCGATTTTATTTTGAAGTATATGTTATTGTAATAAGACCACTTGTAAGTGATCTTTTGCAAAAATAAAAGGCATGAAAAAAAAAAAAAAAGTATATATATATATATATATATATATATATATATATATATATTATTCCCCATCAAAAGATCACATTGGTCTTTTTTTTCAAACCAGATGTTTTTAGATATGCGACGGACATAATAGTTGATTTTTCTTCAAAAGCTATTTACTCTTGATGATAGTCTAAGTTGTGACCCTACTAATGAAAATCTGATGTAATCAAAAGCAACAACAATTATTATTACATGAAGAGTATATAGAAGCAAAAATCAAGACATGCTTGATTGAAGAATAGAGATTCTAATACAAAATTCTTTCATTTATCCACCATTATTATTAGGATGAATGATATGATTACTTTAGTCAAAGACTAAAATGGGGAATCTATTTCTTTTTAAAAGCAAATTGAGGATCATATAATTGGTTTTTTTTTTGAGGATTTGCATGCACAAGAAAGTAATATAGGGTTTGAGTTGGTTGATCAGTTTCTTCCATCTTTAACGCTAACCAACAAGTGCAACTTATAAATGACATCTCTTTTGAAGAAATTAAACTTATATTTAGGGTATGAAGAGTGAGAGTGCTTTAAGTCTAAATGGCTTTACAGTGAAATTCTATAAATTTAATTAGGAGGTGATCATAAAAGACCTTTTTTAGCTCTACATGAATTTTTTAAAAAAGCTAAATTTCTAAAAATATATAGACTCTATTTTCATTTGCCTTATTCTTAAAGTAAATTCGCCCAGTATTATAAAGGAGTTTAAACCCACCGGCTTATGCAATGTCGTCTATAACATCATCGGCAAGATCATCTCTAATCACTTGAGGGAGATCTTGGGTATTCTTATTGATTCTAGACAAGCGATATTTCTCAAGGGAAGACTCGTCACAAACAATAGATTATTTCTCTGTTACAAGAAGTCGGCCAAACTTAAGATGTGCATCCAGCTTGATTTGAGTAGTGCTTAAGATCGGGTATCTTAGAGTTTCGTACTTGTTAGGTTATATGCTCTGGGCTTCCCATGGATTCGGCAATGCATTAACACTCCCTCTTTTTTGGTACTTCATCGTGGCTCTTCAAAAGGATTTTTGAGAGATAAAAGGGATTTACACAGGGTGACCTTTTACCCCATATTTTTTTTTGCTTGTTATGGATTTATTAAGCAGAAAATTGGATTACATGGTTTCACAAGGTATGCTTCCCATGGCTTGCCCTTCTAGTTGTAATTATAGGGTTTCACTTCTTTTTTATGAGGACGATGCCATTATTTTTTATGATGCATGTAATACAGCTATTATAACCAGGAAATCTATTCTATAGATTTAACCATAAAATCTATTCTATTGATTTTTGGAAAGACCACAGAGCATAAATTAAATGTATCCAAAAGTAAGGCACTTTTCTTTGGGGTTTCACAAAGCTCTAAGCATTTGATTTTAAAGAATAGGGTTTTGTTGAAGGATCTCTTCTGGTTAGGTACTTGGGGCTACCTCTTTTCTAAGGAAACATAATCATTGTCATAGTTTGGTTGGGAAATTTATTGGTAAAATAAGGACTAGGCACTTTGTCCTTAGTTTATACTTGTCGTTTGCCGTTGTTGAAATCAGTTCTTGATTTATCGTCTATTATCTAGATTTTATCTCTCTTTTTTCCCAAGCGCGCATGCAAATATGATAGAGAGATTGCAACAAAATTTTCTATGGGCAATCACAGTTGGCGAGAAAGGGCTTCATCTAGTGAAGTGAAAAATTGTATGCCTCATGCTGGACGAGGGGAAGCTTGGGCTCCATGATATTTCTGAATTCAATACTGCGGACATGATGAAGTTAGCATGGATAATCCTGACTAATCCTTCCTTTCTAATAGCTAGTTTCTTTAAGCACAAGTACTTTAAGAATTCATCTATTTGCGAAGCACACATGAAGGAAGGAAATACACTTGGAGCTATCTTTCTTGTATCGCAATATCATAAGGTTATTATACAATTGCCCTATAGTAGGGTTGTAAAATTATGAGCTATAATCGAATTTTATTTTTATTAATGAAAAATGAATAGGGGACTTTCTCCCCCACAGATTTACCCAAAAATAAAAAATAAAAATTCCTAAAGGCTTCCTCCTATTCCAAATCTCTTGAATATATCTCAAAATGCCATTGTGAAGCCTCAAGCTCTATTTTTCCAACCTAACAAAATTTACTCTCTCTCTCTCTCTAACAACCCCAAAATCTCAAAAACGTACATATCCCAAGTCTTTGAACTTTTTTTTGAAGCGAAAGCTAATAAAATAATGGTGTCTTAACTTTTTAAAATAATAATAATAATAATAATAATGTCTTTTGGGAGCCCAACACTTTCTGCTCTCTTACACTCAACCACCCTATCAAAGACCCTCGCAATCTCCCCTAACTCTTTTGATAGCAATAACAACAAACCAATGGTGGTAGCAACCCCATATCCTAGTCAGTATGTTGCGGTTTTATTCCATAACATCACCCCACTAACACGTTAAAAAAAACTAGCTCCTAAACTATTACAATGGCTTCCATAGCCTAGCGGTAGTGTGTTTGCTTCGGAATCAAAAGGTTGCGAGTTTGATCCACTCTAGGAACTAAAATACTTCTTATAATTACGATTTCCTCAAAAACGAAAAAATAAAACCCAAGTCCCTGTTATATCGATCTTTGATCCCCATTTTCAATCCTTGAACAACAACAAAAACCATAGGGCTTCAGAGAATTTGATAGAAGATATATGAAGATGATAGGTGTTGTTGGCTTCTTTGATTCAAGCTGTGATGCTAATTTTGATTATTTCAAATTTTTTATTCCCATACTTTACCAGAGTTCAGAGGAAATCCTGGTAATTGGCCTGATTTTCCACATAATAATAGGTTTGTTGGATGAATCACGAAACACTTCTTTTTTTTTTCTTTTTTTTTCTTTTTTTATTATTATTATTTTTTTTGTAAATTCACATTTGGCAGTTGAGTTATTTGTTTATCTGGTCATGGAGTTGACAAGTGGATCTATCACATTTGTTTAGTTTTTATCCATGAGCTCTGTTTTATAGGTGCAGTTGACATACGAATGCATCCGTAGCCGTAGAGATAAAGTGCGACTTCAAATTTTATCATAGTATATAATTTTGATGTAAAATGTTTTTAGGATTATTTTAAAATTTATTTTTATATCTAATTATAAAATTTAAAATTTCAAAAATAGTTAAAATCAAGTAGATATATAATCATATGAAACTCTTGAAAATGGACGGTGTAGATAATATGTTGTAAAATGCATTATTTCTGAGACTTAAAATCTTTTTATTTTTCATGATCATACATCTCAATGTTGAGATGATCAATCAAAGGGTTTTTCAACATTAAAACTATTTTTTTTCAATGAAATTTTGAGGTGCAACCATAGTTCTACATTATAAAGTTGCATTCTTATATAAACTTTTTCCCTGTTTTATTGGGTTGAAAAGTGAATTTATCGTTATGGGAGAGAGAGAGCGGTTGAATGGGCACTATATTTTGTCCGGTTTCCCTCTAGGCTATTTTTTCTCTAACCTTTTTTTTTTTTTTTCTTCTTTATTTTTCAAAAAATAAATGTGGACTTTGTTTCTCGTCTTTCTATCGAAGCATTCTCTCTATCAAAACCACGTCAAAGATGTAAAGTATATTTGATTATTATAAAATAAATTATTCAATTTTAAGTTTCATTGGATAAAATAATTTGAGAAATGTTTTTATATTTTTCTTATAGGATAGAAGATCTATG
>NW_006499855.1:1294921-1310298 GCF_000471905.2 Amborella trichopoda
AACCTCTTGAAATTTTCAGAGGTATTTTGATCGTTTTATTTTATTAAAAATATTCTTTTAATATTTTTCACTAGTACGTGTCAAAATAGTTTATAAAAAAAAGATTAAAAATAAAATAATGTAGAGATGTGACATTGTGATTAGGACAATGTTAACCCTCCATTTAGAATAGATGATTGGATAAAAGGGAAATATATAAGTTTTATGTTGTAGGGGAAACATAAAAAGCGTATCCAAATAATTTTAAAATGAGATAGATCTTAAAAAGAAGAAGTTTTTCAGGCCAGGTGGGCCCTAGCTCCATCAAAGAGTTCGGGCCGGGTTGGTCACGGACAGTTTGGGCCTTAGACCGGGTCATTGGCAGCCCGAACAGACTTTAAATTATGACCACCACCACCCCGACAAACTATAATTACTAGAATGCAATAAGTACTGCATGGATTCTAAGGTCTAACGCTTGAAAACAGCAAAAGGTTAAAAAAAAAGCACTTCAAATGAATAAGTTATTAATGATTTTGGGGGCCGTTTCCCAAGTGGAGCACAAGCAAAGAGCTTATGAAACTCTCTGATCAAAAGCCCCACGCACAACAAGAAATTACCAAGTCCCAAGACACTCAACTTCCCTTCCCCCTTCCAAAAGCGCGGGCCCCAAACTTGTACCCTCATTGTACCGGGCCAAGGCCCACACAAAAGTCAGGAGCCACGAATCCACCAGCCCAAACCAAACACTGGGCTCAGTCCAGAGGCCTGATCAACCAGCATTGCGCCTCTCATTTCCTCGTCTTAGAGCACCTGAACCAAAGGATCAAAAAACAGAGCACCCTGTATCCACAAACAAAGAGCAGCATCACGGCCACGTTGCTCCACTTCTGCCTCACCCTCAGACCCTGTTGCTCCAAAAACCCGGCCCCATCGAGCGCGCAGCCACCAATGCCCTGCTGTAAGCACCGGGAGCCCCCGGTGCCCGTGTACTCGTTGATCAGGAAGGCCTCGAAGGGGTACTTGAAGAGGCTCAAATAGTGCATGAAGACCCAGTATTTTGGTATGCTCCCCTTTGAAATGAAATAACCAGAGAAGAGGAAGAAGGCACCCATGAAGCCAGCAATGAGGGAGTTTCCCATTATGAAATTAGGCACCAGTGCGCTGAAGCAGGCAACGAATGAATTCGCCATGAGAAGCACCAGCCACACCACGCCCACGAAGTAGGTGAAGGCGGGGAACCCCTTCCGGAGGCCGACGAGCCAGTACACAGGAATAGAGTATAGGAGAGCCACCATTAACAAGAAGGGGATGAACACTAAAGCATTGGCTATAACGTAGGCTGAGACCCTGTAAGCTCCTCTAGAGGTTTCTCTGGTTAAGATTTTCCTCTCCTGTAAGTAGATGGGGAGCCCCTCTGTTGTGGAGGAGAGAAGGAAAGTGAGACTGAAAGCAAAGAAACCAACCTTCTCTTGCATTCCTGCTTCACCATAGCCGATGTTTAGAAATATCGTTCCGAGCCCGAACCCTGCAACTAAGGCCTGCAGGGTTCGGGCCGCGAAGAGCTGCTTTGTCCTCAGAGTGTTCTTGCAAAACCTGCTTGTTAGTATGGACACCTCGCGCACCCATGAATTGGCATAGCCCATGGATCTGTCTGAGCGTACAGAGCAAGACTCGCCTTTGTCTGATGTTGCTTTTCCATGGCGAAATTGATCAGATAGGAGGAAGAGCTCGTTGAGAGTTGCAGAGTGGTGCAGGATCTTGTGCCTTTGCAAGCTATCCATGGCGTCGATCGCAAACTCGAGGACATTCACATGAGGAGGGATACGGTTCCCGGCGAGCTTGAGCCTGGTTTCGAGCAACCCAAGTGAGCCATGGTGCAGGACCGACCCGTCTTCTAAAAGCAAGACCGAATCCACCAGCTCCAGGATTCGAAATCCCGGCTGGTGTATGCTCAACACGATAGTTCGCCCATGCACCACCGCCATGTCCCGAAGCATCGACACCACCTGCAACGCAGAGGCGCTGTCCAGCCCTGATGTTGGCTCGTCGAGCAAGAGAACAGCAGGGTCATGCACCGTGTCGACACCGATGGAAACCCTCCGCCGCTCACCTCCAGAGATCCCCCTTGCATCCTCAGCTCCCACCCTCTGTCTCGCCACATGCTCCAGGCCAAGCTCACGCACCAGCGTGCGCACCCTGCATGCTCTCTCTCTCGCTCCGCCCCTCACCCGCAAGCACGCACTGTACATGAGCGTCTCCTCCACAGTGAGCAAAGGGAACAACGCGTCATCCTGGGTCACATACCCCGATATCCTCCTCAACCTCGACCCGTCGATCGGCTTACGATTGACAAGAACCTCCCCAGAAAAGCTCCCCGGAGACACCTTCCCAGCAAGGATCTCTAGAAGGGTCGATTTTCCCGCACCGCTCGGCCCAGCAATCGCCAGGATCTCCCCCGGCCGAGCCTCGCAGGTGACACCGCACAGAATGTAGCGCGCCTTGGCACCCGAACCCCGCCACCAGTGGCCGTCGCGCGGGACCAGCTTGTAGCTCAGCTTGTTGGCCTGTAATGTGTATGCTGGCTTCGCTTTCTGTGAAGAGAACCCATCGTTTTTTGCTATGAGCTCCATTAGCAAAGAGGGAAGAAGCAGAGCAATGGTGGTGACATGAGAGAGTGGTGTAGTGGTACTGTTTGGGTGGTGGGTTGGTGCAGGAAGAGTTGAGCTAACTGCACCAAACTGGGGAGTGTTCAGAAGAAGGAAAACACGTTATTGACCGGGCCCTCTCATTGCGGGTCACGTAAATAAGGTTTGAAGGCGGGGGTTTCGATGGGCAGGGCGTGATGCAGCAGGTGCACTCACCAACTACCGTCCTACTCCCAACGAACTCACGCAGCAAAGGCGTTTCTTCACTTCAGGCCCTTCACCTCCCTTCCATTGGACATGGGTTTCTAGACCTATGGCTTCTTGTAATATTATTAAGGAAAAGTATACGACAAGACCATTTTCCTTTTGGTCGCGATTAATCTTGGTCATTGGATGTAAAATTGGGTGGCCGCATTTATTTCATTGACCAATTTTAAAGTTCAAAAAAATAGTTTTCGAACTTTGTGATACACTCTAACTATCAAATTTCACTGCGGATGATTGTAAGCATTTGTGACCTCCATGCATTAAAGGTAAACAGTCTCATTATATACAATTTCTATTATTAATAGAAAATGTATACAATGAGACTATTTATCTTTGGTACAAAGTAGCCGCATTGGATGGTTGTAAGTAATTATGACATCTTTGTATCAACACTAACTTGTAGAAAACATCTACAATAAAATAAATATGTTGTGCAAATGGCTTGATGATCTAGAGTTATCCCCCTCCAAGCAAGTAATAAATAACGATGGGGAGATTGGGAGGACATAACCCAACTTGTGACTCCCATTGTCTCCCAAGTTGGATGGCGATAAGGGTGGCAATGGGCCAAGATGCCCGGCCTGTCAGCCTACTCTAAAAAAACCTAGGGTCAAGGCTACGAAATGTGCACGATCAACCCAGCTCTAAAAAAACTAGGGCCTAGGCCACAAAATGCAGCCTAACCATCAGGCTGGGGCTGGGCAATCACGACCTGAGGGTAAGGCCGGGCCACGCTGGGCATGGGCCACGTCCAACCCAGTTCAGCCTGGCCTGACCCTTGTTTTCTTTGTTTCTTCCTTTTTTTTTTTTTTTTATTTATTTGGCTCAGTCTGGTCCGTCCTTAATAAAGGAAATGACTTGGCATGGGCTAAAGCCTTTTTGGCCGGTTCAAGGCCGAGCCGGGTTTGGGCTGGCCCGTTGCAACCCTAGATGGCGATAACGCTGCTGGCTTTAACATGGCGATGTCCATCATAGCGCACAGCCACACTTATCCACTTTCACATCCCCCTTATTTAAGACATAAAGAAAGACTAAGGGAAATTATTAAAAATATATTTTAATTTTTGGATTATTGAAAATAAACCTCAAATTTTTCAAAGCCTCATCCATATCATTTTTTTCCATTTTTTGTGTCTTTTTAACCAAAATAGCCTTTACAGTAGTCTTAAGACCGCGAAGACATCATGGTAGACTCACTACTGTGATGGTTGGGTGGTTTAATGTTTTGAGGTATCACGGTATTTAAACAGTTGTGATGGTCGTTGAGAGGCATCACGACACTTAAAAAGCTGTGATGGTCATTAAGAGTTATTATACCCTATGATGAAGGTATAACAGTTAAATTAGAATCGTGATAGTCCAATAAACCATCACGGTTCTTTAAGTGCCGTGATGCTTCAAAACTACATTTGACTTACAACCGGCCATGAGCATCACAGTTTTTAATAGACCGTGATGCCTTCATAGTTCTAAGACTACTGTGAAGGCTATTTTCGTCTACTCACCCAGAAAGGGGTTTGGATGAGGTTTTGGAAAGTTTACGATTTATTTATAATAAATCCAAAAATTAAGGTATATTTTTTATAAGGAAAAAGTTTATATAAAGCTAAGGCTTTAAGCAATCAAATTAGAGCCCACCCCAAAAATTTTACTAGAAGAGGTTGTTTTAATGTCCTCAAATTGATCATCTCATCAAGATGCATGGACATGAGAAAAAATTGGATTTCAAGTTTTGGAAATAGTGCATCTTCTAATGCATTTTAGACCATCAATTTTCAAGTTTTCATAGATCTCCTCGATCTATACTATTTTTTATGCTTTAAATTTTATAATTAAATATGAAAATATATTTTAAGGCTATCACTAAGATTTTCAATATTGAAACCACATTTCTCCACATTATTTGAAGGTGTGCTTTACTTTGATTATTTAGAACCTCGGCTCTATACAAACCACACCTTTTTTTATAATTTCTCAAAGATTAAAGGAGGCTGTGCTTAGTGTATTCATAAACTATGGGGCTCATCCCTAGAATATTTGAGAAATCTTATTTTTTAATAAATTACCTTGTTGTTGTTGGTAATTCGGAACTTTAAACATGTCCAAGAATGGGGTTGGGGTCGTGGTGGTAGCGTCACTTGTGCCCAAACTAAGGTCTAGGCTTCCATTCTTACCTAACACATTAAAAAACCACTAACGATTTCAAAAACGGATAGAAGCTCGTCATCTCCACTAAATTATCTACAAAAAAACCAAAAAAACAAAAATTTAATGCATCTTTTTAAAACTAGTCCGTAGTTCCCCGGATATCCTGTTTGTTTAATGGTGATGAGGAGTTTGAAAATACAATAATGCATAAAAAAAAAGTTTGAAAATACAATAATGAAAGAGAAGACATCCATTGAATTCAAGGGACATGGTTCCTCTCCCCAACCATCTTATCTATCGTCGGGGACCTGAAAAATCTAAACCGCATTTTTGCCCATTTACCACTATTCGAACACTACCATTTTGCCCATTTGCCACTATTCAAACATAAGACCCTGTGTTTTTCCATGAAAAGAAATAAAAAGATATGGCAAAGTGTTAAATTGTTCATCTCTCATTGATATATATATATATATATATATATATATGAAAATATTAACATAAACGTTGAAAGAGAAGAGAGTGTACATGATAAAAAAATTGGGCACCTACAGACCGGGGCCTCTATACAAAATATAGCTTCTCACATATAGGGAGCTCTATACCAAAAACTACCCGTAAGCGGGGGTGTAAAGTACAAGTCCAAAAATAAGTACAAGGGGAGAAATTCCTATCGTGTTACAAAAGGTCGCAGTCTACCGAAAAACTTGGACATTATTGCTTGCGGCACTATCTTTAGCAAGAGCGTTGGCCTTTCAGTTCCCCTCCTTCCAAATATGCATCCACAAAACGTTCATAGCTATATTTTATTAAAAATTGGTGCTAGTGACCAAGGGCATCTAGAGGAGCCATAGCCCTAGGAAATGACACTCTTGGATCAAGATTGAGCTCCAAGAGGGTTCCAAGAATTTGAGGCCTTCGAAAAGGGCGAGAGCCTCAACCGATTAGGAGTCGTGATGGCCAGTGTGCTTTGAGAAGGAAACTAGGGTTGTACTTGTGTGGTTTCTAATTAGTCCTTCGATACCCATAGGTCCAGGGTTGCCAAAGGAGCAATCGTCAAAATTCAATTTTGATTGGTCTAATTCCAGCAATCTCCACTGGGAGACACATGGAACATGGGGATGTTCTCTTGGCCCAGATGACCCGAAGTGTAGCTACGACCATGGCCTGGGCCCAGATGACCCAAAGTGTAGCTATGACCATGGCCTTCCACAAGAGGATACTGAATTTAGGTTAAAGAAAGAAATGGAGGGAAGTAAATTTAGGTTAAAGAAAGAAAGGGAGGGAAGTAAAGAGGTGGGGGAATGACTTGGGAGTCGCCTATTACCAACTGAAATGTCGAAAAAGAGCCGTCATATGCTAGGGGCCAACGGATAAATAAGTAGGCGTTGGATTCTTATGGAAATATGTACAATGAGAGTTTTTTTAAGAAATAGTCTCCAATTCCATTTACGTTTAACTTATGGAAATATGTACAATGAGACTATTTGCTTTTGATACATGCATATCACAAATCTTGATTTAAAT
This sequence comes from Amborella trichopoda, assembly GCF_000471905.2. The sequence goes on from NW_006499855.1 coordinate 1,301,491, forward strand.
TGGGTGGCTGAAAATGTGACATTATTTATTCACCTAATTCAAAGTAAAATTTCTTAAATATCGTGACACCTTCACTTATTGGATATCACATCCAATGACTAAAACTGATTATAATCTCTTTGTACAGAAAATAAATGATTTACACAATTTCTTAACTTATTAGTCTACATTGACAACTTCAAACTTGCATTACATATTTTTAGCAAGTGTAAAAGAGGATTATGTTAAAAACAGATAAGAATTCATAAGGGGAAAATTATCAAAAATACCAAGGAGAGTTGCACTGTTTGTCATTTTGCATGTTGATCATGTGCATTTTTATAAGTATTTTAAGAAAAAATTTAAAAAAATGTGCAAAGTGATAATAGTGTACCTTTAATAGATATTTTGATAAATTTCCCTTTAAAACAAAGAATACAACTATGAATGCCTACTAAACAAAAACTTTTTAGCACTACAGATTCTTACCAAAATGGCGTGTTGGCTTTGCCAGTATCCCATAATAATCTCAAGACGCAATCCCTTCAACATCTTTCCTAGAAATTAATTTGTAGCATCAACTTCCCAATGATCATGCATCAAATAGCTATGAAGTTCCACTTACTGAAAAGAAATAATGATAAAAACAACCACCAATCAGTGGTTGAGACCCATTCTATGCAAACCAAGAAATGCGTTTTACCTTCAGGTGCAAACAAGATTAAAAGAGAAGATCAAAATTCTGACCACATATACAGACCAGATAAAATGATAATCAAACAGTCAATGACCACAAAGTTTGAAAACGAAAGCAAAAGGTACTGCTCAGCATGGCTGAGCACCTAGAACTCAACTGCAAACCGTCACAGTTAACAACTATATTCCCCACAACGAGGGGTACATAATATCCAAAGCAAGTGCGAAAAAGCTATAATTGTCAAGTCCTACACTTCAGCATAATACTGCAACCTTTGTCCCCTATACTTCAAAATATCAGGGAGAAACCTCATTAATAGTTTCTATTTGGCATGGGAGGCATATCTCTGACAGGCATTTCTCTGCCTTGATAGTTACCCGGAGGCCCTTGATAGTTGCCAGGAGGGCCTTGATAATTACCAGGAGGCCCCTGATAGTTGCCTGGAGGCCCCTGATGAGGCCCCTGATAGTTGCCCGGAGGCCCCTGATGAGGCCCCTGATAGTTGCCTGGAGGCCCCTGGTGATTGCCAGGAGGCCCCTGATAGTTGCCTGGAGGCCCCTGATTATTGCCAGGAGGCCCCTGATTATTGCCAGGAGGCATGCCCCCCATGTCCCTGTTGGGTATATCCCTGTTCTGGAAACCCGTGTTTGGCATTCCAGCCGTTTCTCTGTTGGGGAAATTTCTATTCTGAAAATCTCTATTAGGCATGTCTCTGTTTTGGTAGTCCATGTTTGGGCCCGGACCCATATCTCTTTGAGGCATATCACTCGGAGGCATCGGATTCTGACTGCCACGGTTCTGGAACTCTGGATTAGGCATCGGCGGCATGTCTCTGTTCTGCATGTTCTCTCTCCTCCGCTCAAAATTCCTTGACCTATCAAAATTCCGGGGCCTGTCACTGCGTCTGGACCTCTCATTTGCACGTGCATTGTTCCTAACCCATTCCTCATGGTATTTGGGATCATATGGAACAGCTTTTCCATCAATAAAAGGTTCTCCTGCACAAAAGCAAAGTGAAAAAAAGAAAATTTTAGCAACTTGACTATGCATAGAGAACAGTCAACAGTAAAGTAGGAGAGCCATTTCAATTTTGATGCCTCAACAAACCAAGAAATCAACATCGCACTGTAATGACCAGATGATTTCGCATTCATGTTGAAATAACAGAAACTAAAAGTATGTCCTGGACTGAATAAGCTTATTTTAGTTTATATGACGTTATGCAAGTACATTACACAATGGAACAAACACTTTGGTTTGGATTTATCTCTCTCTTTTAAAACATACAGGAGCGGTGCCTACCTCCATAGTCCTTATTCTTGACATCCAGATATGAATCAGGAAGAACCCATCGAACCTTCGGCAAAGCTGTAATGCACCTCATAAACAACATAAGTAAGACACCTTCGATAATTATATTTGATTGCATAAAAGAATGTTACAAATCACATACGTTTAAGCTTGTAGGACAGCTCCTCTGACACAAGGCATCCAAAAGCAAAGTAGTGTCGGGTTGAAACAGAATAGATCTTCATCCTAGCTTCCTCTTCGCTGCAAACAAAACAAAAACAAAGTAATACAACTGCCAAAAGCAGAGACAAGAAACATTTTTATCTGAAATGACCAAAATAACCCTGATACATGCAAGCGAAACACTCTAAAAAACTTCATGTCCAACTATTCATTTGGTACAACCCAGACATGCATCTTTAAAATCGACCAAAACAATCCCAAATAATTAATATGTACAAACTACCACAATATTCACATAAATGTATGTGTTCGGGCTCACACATGTATAAGCACAAACACCATACCCACAAAGGAAGAAGAAACAACCAAGTAAAAGCTACTCCAAACCTCAAACAAATAAAAAATTCAACCTCAAACTATCAAAAAGTGCAATAGAATACAAACATACAAAAAATGAACTTTCATAAATAAGTCCATTTTCTAATTCATATGACAATTTAACTGTTGAATAAACAAAAATTATCAAATTAAAAGACAAAAAACCTGCATATAGTCAAAGAATTCTATGCATAACTATAGGCCATCTTTTCAGACTCAAGTATCGCACAAAAAAAAAAAAAAAGTAAAATGTGTATGCTTGTTAAACAATTTCATAAACAAGGAAACATAATTGTGTGACAATACTCGAGTCTCATGCTTAAACAGTAATAATTAGTTATACTGCTTTTTTGAAAATGTGACTCTTTATATTAAAAGCAGTGTATAAGTTACAATGTCGGAATACAAATTGTAGCATGTGAGTATTGGGGATTTGTACAAAATTTCCCCAAAAAAAAAAAAAAATTTCCTCCTCAAGATTGGGGTCTAAAACAATGAAAACTAAACCGCACCGAACAGGAGAGGCTGGTCCAAACTAGGAACCCATGGCTAGGCTGCCCATCCAGTCCAAACTACAATACTGGACCAGATGGTCCCGCAACCTAGCAAAAGACTGGTGCACCACCAGTCCAATGCCAAACAAGCTGGTCCCAAAGTTCAATCTTTAAAAGACACAAATTCACCTCTCTTTTTTCTCTCTTCTAAACAAAAACCCTTCGCTTTTCATCATTTTTAACTTCTTTATGAGCATTTCAGTCATTTCCAATGTAAAGAAAGGTTTAGGGTTTTTAAAACAATACTTTTGAAGAGAGAGCTCCTTCAGGGATTTTTACTTTCCCTCCCTCCCTCTCCCTCTTGTGCAAGGGGTGGTTGGAGGGACATTTTCCTGGCAATTTTCGAGGGTGAATCTGGCCATAAATCAGCACTTTTGAAGCCCAAGTAGGCTTATCCAAACATTTTTTTATTGTTTTGTTGCTGGAAAAGATAGAAAAAGCCAAACTTCTGTGGTTTTTTGCAAGAAATCATAAAATGTGTCCTGAACCTCTTGGTTTGTGGTTATTCAGGGTGCCTTTTCATGTGGAAAAAAATTCAGCATATTTCAATTCTTTAGTTGTTTTTACATGTCAAAAAATCCATAATTAATGACCCATTTAATGTGAAACACAAATTTGATGCTATTTTCATTTCCCCTTTGACACCATTTTTGTTGATTTTTCAATTAGGGTAATCTAGTACTCTCACTATTCCTTCCTTTTTCTTAGGGTATGTTGTTTAATGTCTCAGTAATACATGTATACTACATTTATTTCTCATGGTTGGATGTCTCAATAGTAGTTGTATACCACTTTTATATCTCATGATGGAATTCATTTTTTTGCAGTTATTGCCCACTTTTATTCATTGAGTAGGCCTATTTCAAGGAATAGGCCAAAGCGCTCACCAATTAATTAGTAAAAAAACATAGAAAATAATCATTGCTTGACGAGTAACAATTTTTTAAAATTTTTCTACTTTTAGATTTTTCCACTTTTCCATAATTTTCTCTACTTTTCCTTTTTATTCTTTTTATTGATTTTTTACTTATGCAAATTTTCGATCATGTTCCCCCCACCCACAAAAGACGTTGCTTTTTACATTGATACAGGTTTTTCATATTTTAACTTTTTCCCAAAATGCTCCAATTTTACCTTTAAGATCCGAAGCAATAATGGAGTTAATTTTTTTAAATTGTGACTTTGGACCTTCAACATTCAAAATCATATCTAGAGTTTGAACCTTCAAGGTATGAAGTCAAGACACAAAGTCAAAACCCTCACCTCACAAAACTCACCTCAACACCAACTCTCAAGAAGTCTGTACGATTTGTATTAGTTTTATTAGTTCAGAGTGAGTTATGTGAGGTGAGGGCCCTCGCTTTCGGACCTTCAACGTCCGAAGATAAGAAATTACTTCAGATCTTGAAGAAGGTCCAATGTCACAGTTTAGAAAAAAATGATTTAAGATCTTCAAGTTCCGAAGTCATCACATAAGTTATTACTTCAGATCTTGAAAGTTTGATGTGGGGGTATATTGAAAAGACGGTATTGATATAGAGTACAACATTTTGTGGGGCTTCTTTAAAGGGAAATTTATCAAATTGCTCACAAGAGGAGCAATTAAACACTTTACCCATGTGCTTTGACTTAATTTTAGAATACCCATGAAAATACACATGGTCTTGAGTTGGAATAATTGCATATGGGTAAAAAATCAAATACCTTATCTTTTATAGGTATTTTGATAAGTTTCCTTTCTTTAAAAATCATGCAAATTTAGGGGGTCATGAGAGTAAACTTCCCTTGGCTTTATTGGACCAGTCTGACTAGACGGGTGGCCTCACCAGTTCAATAATTGGTCTGGTCTAACCTAGATTGGTCTAAAAGATATTTGAATGGTGCAGTACAACTCAAAGATTTGGTCGAAGATCGGTCGCAGTCTCCAAGCACAAGAGGTTAATCTTCTCGCCCAATTGGTCATGTTCATTGAGTCGCCTTCGATCAGCATAAGAGATCCCCAACTACTATCAGATAGTTTCAAGTCCAAAAGTAGAGCCTGAGCCTTAGAGGGGTACAGTTCGTGTGTTTAATAGCGCGCCTGAGTAAGCAAGAATGGTTTCAGCAGAGCAAGATGCCACATATGCCAGCTGCACCTAGGTTCTCAAATGAGCAGCCAATGGAGTTAGTTTGGTGGCACCAAAGGCAGGTGCGACCTGAAGTGCAATATTTGGATATGGTCATCGGTTTGAAGGAAAGGTGTTCCGACTGCTACTCAAAGTCCAACCCATAAAAATGTGTGAAACACATTGAGCTTTCAAGCACAAAAGATAATGGTTTGCTTTCAGTTGGTACATGGTCAGATTGTGGGATTCTTTGCTTTCAAATACTTTTGTTTTGCTAAAGTTTGATTGTCCATGGTTCCTCTCTAGGGAATCCCGGCCAGGCAGGTATAGGAGGGATTTTCGGGAACTGCAACAGTATCACCATACACATCTACTCTCTTCCTATCAGGGTCGCAGACTCCACTGAGGCAGAATCCAGAGCTCTTCTTGAAGGTCTCAAATGCTTAAGATCCTACATGGGGTCATCCCCTTCTTGTTGAAGGGGATTCGAAAAATGTCATATCGTGGGCATCTGGTTCTTCAACTCCTCCGTGGAGACTATGGGCTATATTTGAAGAGATTCACGACTTCTGCAGGCGTATTCCAGTCTCATTGATGCATACCTGGAGGAAGGCCAACTGACTCGCTGACGAGCTACCCAAACAGAGAGCAGCCTCTTCACTACTACTAGTATAATGGATCCATAGCTACCTTTTTGCCACTTTTGTCTCTAGATTTTTTGGCCTTTTTTCTCTCTCCTCCTTTCTTTCCTTTCTTGCGTCTTGTTTGTAGGGCTTGTGTAGCCTTTTTTCTTTTTTCTCTTTTCTCTGCTGGTTGCACCCAGCGGTCACCTTCCGCGGTGACTTTTGCCCCTTTGGTTGTGGGTTTGTATCTTTGTATTTCTACTCTAACAATACAATGTTAATTTCTCTCAAAAAAATAAAGCTTCAATGTCCATGTGATTGCCAAAATGGAAGCCAGCATAGAAGCAGGCCTAAGAAAGGCAAGGTGGGAGGGAAGTGAGAACCGCCGTTGACCGTTTCAGGTGTTACCAAACCCATCCAAACTGGTTTAACATAAAATGCAAAGCCGGTGGCCAGCATGCGATGAATAATTTGATCAAGTGACTCCATGCTATCTTTGCACAACAGAAACTTTTTGATGAGATAAATTCCTCTCCGCTGCAAGTGGTTAATTGCTAGAATCTTTTTGGAGATGACAAGCCAGTTAAAGACCAGGACCTTGGGTACGGGTAGGGTGAACCAATCTCTCGAAGCGGCGATGGGCTGATGGGTCTGGTTGATTTGGGTTACGTCAGTAGACAAAGAAGAAACAGCGATCTTACCAATGGGAAAAGAGTGCCAATGGGAAAGATATAGGTCACAGAATTCCTCCTCCTAGGACCTTTCATTCAACCAAGTATCATTCCAAAACCTGATCACCTCCACAGTTTAAGCCGTAAGCCAAATCCCTTTTTAAACACCAAAAAGGACGCAATCACCGCTTCCAAGCAACCAGTCCAGACATCGGCAGCACCTATGGGTATCCATCCAGACTCATCTAGCCCAAACCTGTGTAGAATGACCTGCTGCCAAAGTACTTGGGTGGCAAAGCGCCCCATTGACTTGCCTAAGATGGCAGTAGATCTCTGACTTCTCTGATGCCTAAGCCCCCTTCCTTTTTAATTTTTACACTCTGATTCCCATCTAACTGCATGGAAATGATATAACTACCATTCTAATCAAGCATTTAGAAGTCGCATACCTAAACTCCCAAGGACCCTAAGGAAATAAAAGAAACTCACATTTGTCATAGCTCTCATCCACTTCATCAGATAAGGAGTCTATTTATCTCAGTCCATCAGAGACGAGGTTAAATCCTAAGTTCTACCCAACTGCCTCTTCACCCTGGCTCTTCATTTCTCTGTCCAATATTTTAATTTCTTTCACAACCTTAGGATTCCATGCTCGCTTCTTGCAAATCAGTTGTGCTTGACAATAAATCATTCTAACTTCATTCGTTCTAAACAAGATAGTAGAATAATTCTAGCTGCTTTATTGTCATGCAGAAGTTACATTACATGTATTTGAAGTAAACGAATTTAAATACATAACGGGAAAGTATATTCCACTTCAAGGACTCTCCATAAACCAGTCATTGGAAAAAGCGTATACTTTCTAATTCCCATACAAACACATCAACCAAATAATATATTTAACACAAACTGGGGCTTCAAAATAATATATTTAACATAAACTTGGCCCTTGAAGCCTCATTTGCATAAACATATTCTTATTCTGCACATAAATTCAAATGCAGTCAATACTTGTTAAGGATGCAAGTAACCTATTTCTCAAATCTGTAGGGCCTCAACCTAACTAGCCTGTCAATAACTGCAATAACAATGACATTGGGCTCATCAAGAACGTCAAAAGTTATTGGGACTATAGAGCCACAAAAAAAACTGAAATAATGAAGTGACAACATTTTCGCACCTGGGAACAGAGCATTGCACTCTTATTGCCCCTTTAGGCCTAAACAACTCCCTACCTCAATCCACCTTCTTTTGACACTTTGGACATTGGATCAAGCAGTTTGTTGAAGACGACACATTGGATACAAAAGTTGTCAAAAAGGTGGTCGAGTGATGAACCGGACATGAGATAAGCCAATACATCAATGCGTGAAGGCCATGATGCTAACTAATTCATCTCCTAGCTATAATCTTCCAAAATGCGGGAATAGTTGCTCATTTTCTTCTTGAAAATAATTTCATTGGCCTCCCCACAAGATCAAGTCCTCTCACCACTGCATCCTAAAGTTGGTTCTGTGTTTCTGAAGACAAGGTTGATAGACAACTAGAAGTCACAGGAGTTAGATAGGGACTCATAGGTATACCCATGATCTTCCTAGACCAAGTGTCTTTAACAGCATCCACCAAAATAACATAACTCCCAATCCATCCTTTTCTCAAAAGAGGCTCTGAAATATGAAGTTCATGCAAATCTGGCTTTGGTAGTCACATAATATTTGCATTTCTACTCATAAGTTTGAGGACAACAGAATGGTTGTACATTAACTCCAATCCATCCTAACCATGAAGGTTGTTAAATTTGTTAGCATTAGCAATGTATATGAGGATAAAGTTAATTAAGTATCTAATACAAGATGTCCTTGAGAGCAAATTTATAGAACCACATACTGCATTGAGGTATTTATAATAACCGGACTGTTTCTTGTGGCCCTCATCCATACCAACTTCCTTGAAAAGTTCATAAATGAGCTGGCAAATCAGAGACATGTATATATGCGTGTTTATATGCATATACATACACATCTGTGTCTGTGTATAAATAGTAATAATAGATTTGAGAAATTCTGAATTTTGGTGCACGTGTGAACTTTGAGTAACACCACTTAAGAATCTTGAAACTACTAAAATGTACATATGGAAAAAATTACAAAATAATTTATATTCTAGAATATTTATAAACAAGGTTAGAGAAAAGGCCTACTACCCATATCATGGAAGGGAAAATATCAATATATAACAGCTTTATACAGTATATAAATATATATACACTAAATTACTTTTTTACTAAATTAACTACTTATTAGTTACTAGAATACGTAAAACTTTTAA
>NW_006499855.1:1329087-1385551 GCF_000471905.2 Amborella trichopoda
TTTACTTGTCCCGGATTCTTATATAATTGGCATTGACATTGAATTCCAAGAAAGCCTTAAACCACAATAGCCATATTTGTCATACATAGAGTTGCTTTTACGGTTAAACCACATTGTAATAAATAAATTAGAGATTTTGCACAAGGTCCACTCAGTCATCATTTGAGACGGCTCTCAGTTTATACAAGTTGCAACCAGCATGCACATTCTCACCTAGATCGCTTAGGATTCGGTACACCCAGAGAATAACTTTTAAAGTGGAATGGGGAATAAACCTATACTTGGTTTTCCATGCTATTGCCCAAGTCTGTTGCAACTAAACCTGGGTTTCCTCCCAGGTCACGCCCTCCACCCTAAGGCTGCATGTAGCACTAACAACCACCTGTCTTCAACCTAATGAGACTTTAAGAGGTGGTATCAACCTTGTTAAGCAGCCTAACTCTAGATGTAAATCCATTTCACCTTAAAACATGATACCTCAAAATCTTGATTGGCATTCCAATAGTTAGAAGCAATTCTGAAGCACATGTCATTAGTCCCACCTAGGCCACAAGCCCCTCTACCTGTTCCTTCTAGAATCTCAAAACACTAATATGATGAGAGAACGCCTTAAATTCCACTAGCTTAGCTCAAAATCAGCATCAAAACCACATAATATCTTTGACAGAACCCACATTACTTCTAAACCTCCTTGTTTCGAAGCAATAAGGATAAAGGGATGTCTTGTTAAGGTTCAAGTCCTATGGAACTTGAGTTAAAGAAACTTACATGATAGCAGCAAGAAGTTTATAGAAGGCCCAAGAGACTGTCCAGGGGAGCATTACTGACTATGTGTGGCAGAATGAGCCCAAAACTGTGAAGGGGATGTCAGCTTAGAGGTGTCTAAAATCACATATATAGCTTATGAATGTGTCCTATCCAATTTCATATATGATTTCTTCCACTTACAACTTCCTTTCATCCAGTATTGGAATGGAGATATGTCATCATGGATCATTCATTACATAAAATAACCATAGAATAAGTAAAATAATTGCAGAGTGCTTTCTTTTAATGGGAAAAGAATGATATACATAGACAATGTGTTCTTAGATGAAAAGAACTTCACAATGTGGTCACATATTGTTCATGAATTCCCATGAAGAAGCGCTGGCAATTCAGAGGGAGAAAACGAGGGCAATCTAAGATATCCAAGGGAAAGTTACACAACACTAGGGCACTCTGGATTACCCACTTTTCCTCCATAACCTATAGGCTTCTTAAGGTTATGCATTTCATAGATTAAAATTATTATCTTTCAAGTTCCTTCTTCCTTACATTGATGAAACACTTCCCAATGTGCGGTTGAAATACTTAAAATATTGAAAAAGTGAAAAAGCCCATTGGCAAGAAAAAAATTCTTGAGTATCAAGGTCTTTCCCTTTATGCACAAGAATCTCAGTCCTCCAACCACTCAACATGAACCATTCAATAACCTAGAAATCCATCTATCATTTTAGGACACGTAAGTTAACAATGGGCATGGCAGAACCTTCAATTTCTGGGCACAAGATTCACAAATTTCAACTGAAAAGCCTCCTCATCAGCTAACCAAGAAAAAGAGATGGCCTCCATACCCTAAGAACCCAAGAGCCTTCTCTATGATCCCTAATGAGATATTTTAAACACTTTCTTAGACATTCTCTTTGGGTCCCTCCTTTTTCATCCACCTCGGCGTCAATAACTTCATCATCCCCTCCTTCATGAAGCCATCATCAACTGATATACATGCATGATTTCATATACACAGAGATGCTCCACTTCTCCAATAATCTTCACTAAAGTCATTCAAAATTAAGCAATAGAGTTGTCAATGCTCAGAAGAATATAATTCTTTAACTTTTTGTGCATCAAGTTTCTAACTTCTATTACTTGTTGAATTATTCTCAATTTGATAAAAGAATCTTGTCTCTCTAATGCAACTTTGAAAGAAAACGAATAACACAATGAAGCCAAATTTGCTCACAAGAATAATGTGCGAGGAAAAACCTAGTGTATTATTCCACGCTCATACAAGATTAAGAAACCCAAATATGCATGAAAACTGTGCCATCAAAGTTGGAAGTGCTGAATGAACCTGTAAGAAGCTGCACTCTTCCTTGGCGGTATCTGCAACCAAAACACAAAGAATTGATGTACCTTAACAAATAAAATTAAATAAGAGTACGACATTGTCTTCATTATGAAGTAAGAAAAATAAAAATAAAAGCTGAAGTGTTCTATAAAATATCAGAGAACCAAGACCAGACATAGCAAGCAAAACCATTCAAGAAATTCCCAATGGGCAAGGCCTTTATACACCTCAATATAAGCCGTTTACAAAAGAGCCCCAACATGTATGACCAGTCAACAAATTCATACACTGCCTATCAACTACTCATTGCTTGAATGGGCTTCATAACTCACTTTTTCTTTTCTTTTGGTTCCTCTAATGGTTGGGATACACATCTCACTTGTCTAGGCCTCTATCCGTCTCAAGATCAAATATATTAATATCTACATTGATGTTATTGAAAATCCAGTGAGCACATGCTACAAATCCTTAATTTTTTAGAAACCAACGAAGCAAGTGCTCTAGCTCAGAGCTCAGCCTTCTCATGTAAACCAACTAACATGGTATTCGCTTCTTAGTCATGTAATCCTGGATTAGCTAAATCATGTCTCAGCATATTAAAATTTTCCAGCCATTAACTGGCCATTCCTTGGTTAGTGACCCAACCAACTAATTGATTATTGGTTAACTGTTTATCGCAGTTTAGCGAGGTTAGCAGTACGAAATAAAAAAAATATAACTTCAAAAGGATCTATTCTCTATATCAATGCCCCAAGATTCATAAAATCCCCCTACAAATAATAGGTAAGACTGCACAGCATGCCATTTTCAGACTTGAAAAGCTTTCGTCTATATCAAAGCGAACTCCAAACGAGATGAAATTCAATCGAGTTGCAAACTCGCTCTGAACTGCCCAAATTGGAGACTTTCATTTTCAAGTTTCCACTTTAGGAGCTCTATAATAACAAATCGATTTACGGAGAATATATGCAACTAGTCCTAAAACCATCTTACGAAAAACACAACCAAATTCATCCCTAATTAGACAAGAAACATAATGAGATATATATAGAAAATTCAATTCATGGGTTCGTTTCTTTTTCTTTTTTCTAAAAAATAAAAGGTTACGGTAAGGCACAGAATTACCAAATAATTAAAGTTGCAATATTATATATCAATAACCAAATACTACTTCATTTAATTACCCATGAAATCATACATGAAAAATTCAATGCATAAAACCGCAATTACCCATTAAATCATAGATGAAATTTTCAACGCATAAGACCACAGCAGAAAAATTTGGAAAGGGAAAGGAAGGATAGTGGTCGAATACCAGATATACATAGCACTCGCTCACATGAAACAACACTAATTCCACAGCCTCCGTTTCCTCTTCTGCCCCATCACGATCTGAGGAAGTAGAACCCTCACTCTCTTTCTTCATGGATTTTGCATATCAACCCAGTAAATACAATAATTCTCACAGAACCGGTGCGGAAGAGATCCGCTTCAAAAATTACGGCCACCGAGATTACAATAATGGAGTGATCAATTAACTTGCAGAGAGACACAGAGGGGTGTCGAGATCACCGTAATGGAGTCATCAATTTAACTTGCAGAGAGAGAAACCAAGGTCGGAGATCAACACACCATCCACAAGTTTGGTTGTATGAAACTATTTTCTAGAAAATGATTTCGTCAAAATATTTTCTCACGTGGTTATAGGCCGGAATATTATTAGATGTCAATTGTTGTGAAAAGATTTATGGGACCAAATGTGTTGGGTACTTTATGAAAAGAAAAAGATTTATATAAGGCCAAGCTCTAAACAATCAAATTAACCTCACTTCAAAAATTCACTAAAAGTTGCGTGGAGTTTAAAAAAACTTTCATCGGAAGAGGTTCTTTTGATGTTAAAAAACCCTCCAATAGATTATCATGATCTTGTTATATATAGAAGTAAAAAAAAAAGATTTCAAATATGAGAAATAGTGAATCATCATCATCAAAGCTTTTCTCAACTATTTGAGTCGGCTACGCAAATCTAGGTCTTCATATTTTTTCTCACTAATTTCAACCATGTCTTTTTGCCCTGTCTTTGTTCTTGTTAGCCTTCCACTTGAGCTAACTCGCACCTTCTAACAGGTGTTATACAACGCATGCGATGCATATGGCTAATCAATCTAAGTCTACTTTATCTCATCTTATCACTTATTAGAGTCATACTTAAGTTCTCACAAATATTTTCAAGTGTCTATAGATTTGCTCAATCTACACTATTTTTGCAACTTTAAATTTTATAATTAAACATGAAAATAAATTTCAAGCCATCACAAAATAAATTTGCTATTGAAAAATCTTCTTTCGATACTATTTAGAGGTATGCCTTACTTAAATTGTTTAGAGCCTCAGTTTGATACAAAACACACAATTATGAAAAACCTTATTCTATCTTTAAGATTTCATGCTCTCAAGGTAGCATGTTGTCCATTTACTCTTTGGGGAAAACCTAATATAGAGGTATTGACTCCAAATTTTGGTGATGTAGCCTCCTCAACCCCTATACTATACCTAATTAAAACTTTCTAAATTGTATTCCCTATGAGCATGGAAAAATTAATGCCTCAAGATTGAATAACAATCGTCTAACATTTGAAGGATGACATCTAGGCATTAAAAAACTCAAAATTCAATTTTTCTTTTGAATATAATTATATAGTTATGTTTAAGTAGTTCCTAACATTTCAAATCAAAATATTTTTCCTAAGTTATTCATTTGGCCAAGGGAGTAAGTATACAGTATGTGCTCCCGCTGGAACATAGTATACATATTCCAAAATTATGTAACAAAACTAGTAGAAGTTTGATAAAAGGGTCTAGTTTACATACGGATGCATCGGTAGGTGTTGAGGTAGGTTGTACCTTCAATTTTATCCTAGTATATAATTTTGATGTAAAATGTTCTTAGGTTTATCTCAAAATCTATTTTTATATCTAATTATAAAATTTTAAATTTCAAAAATGATTAAAGTCAAGTAGATCTATAAACATATGAAAATCTTGAAAATGGACAGTGTGGATAATATGTTGTAAAATGCACTATTTTTTAGACTTAAAATCTTTTTATTCTTCATAGTCTTACATCTCGATGTCGAGATGATCAATCAAAAGGTTTTTCAACATCTTCATTGTCGTACATCTCGATGTCGAGATGACCAATCAAAAGGTTTTTCAACATTAAAACTACCTTTTTGGATGGATTTTTGAGGAGCATCCGTAGTTCTATATTATAAGATAGCATCCTTATATAAACTTTTTCCTTGATAAAAACATGTCTGAATTATGGGGGAAACATACATGGTTTATTTTCTTTTTTTGTATTTTGAGGGTACAGTATTTTTTTTTTTTCACTGCAATGCAATAGGTTCTTGAATGGGTATGACTGAGTTTATATGTTCTGATGCAGTTAACAAATTCAGGTAGTTCTCAGCACTAGATTGACTTGAAGGTCAACTGGTTTTTTTTTTTGTTTCGATAAACAGTTTCAAATCATCCAATCACTTGATGCATTCAAATGGTCCAAGAATAAGTCATCAAAAAGATCATATATTGAGTCTTGGACACAATTCTATGTTTTAAAATAGTAAAAAAAAACTTCTTCTGCCTCTAATCTTTGTATTATGAGCTACTGCTTTCTACTCATAATCAAGATTTAGGATTGCATTCTGAATCACATGGAATTGTGTTTTCTGCTAATAAAAAATGTAGACTATAAGGATCCTTCTCTTGATAAGAAAATGCGGGGTTCTCTTAGATTAGATCATGAATTCATGACAGCGAAATTAAACTAATGTTTGCTATGTTATCTGTCCCACAATCAGGACAAAGTTAATCAAGGAAGCGAAACTCGAAAAGCATAACATACACAAGTCTTAACTACTGCTCCATACAGTTCCAGACATCCATCATCTGTCCTTAATGGACGGCGTAGATAAGTTTAAGTTTTGGGACTATCTACAAGAGACCATTTATCTTTTGTACATTGAGGTCACAATCATTCGTGTTCTTAAATTTCAAAATGGGTGGTTGTAAAAGTGTCATTGAATAGACAGAAGTTCTAAAAAACAATTCTTGGACTTCGTTACTTACCCCAAGCCATCCAATTTAACATCTAATGAGTGTGAATGATTGTAACCTCCATGTACAAAAAATAAATGGTCTCTTTGTAGGCAATCCTTTAAGTTTTATGTCCATAATGGATGGAGCATGATATGTCTCTGCCTAGTATGGGATACGCAGCCTGTGTTTTATGCACTTCCACTTCAAGGGCACATATTTTGCTTGTACACAAGCATTAGTACTTAAACCAGTAAAAAATGTACCATAGAACAAAATCAATTTAATGTAGCAAAAAAGAATCTTCTGAATCTGGTCTTTGTTCTTATCATTTGATCTAGGTGTTACAACTGAAGGCAGAAAACTTAGTTAATTGTGGATTTAAACAAGGAAAATGCCTAGTTCCAAATCTTGGTCAATCTTGGCCTGCTTACAAAATTGAAAACTGGTTAAACTCAATATCAGTTGAAGACATTAGTCGGGAATGATCAAGGGAAGAATATATTATTAGGTCTCCGATGAAAAATGCATTTGTCCACTGAGAACCCCTATATTCAACTCGTCAAACGAATTAAATTGTTGAACCAACCCTATGTATGGATGGTCTTTTCAATTCTCTTAAAAATCTTGTAAATCAAAGCCAATTATGGCTACATCCCACTGCATCATCTGGCAAGGGCTCATATTACATTTTATCCTTTGGCTATGATACCAACTAGACCGGCTCTAGTCACAAGTACCATAGTTACCCGAGATCTGACAACTTGGATGTCGATCTGGCTCCAAGATCTGCAATGGTACTCTACGATAGGGATCTCATGGGATCACGATTTTTATATCAATCCCCCCTTTTTAGGGATCAGTCTTAGCCCCTCGAAGGGGCAACAAGAGGCTAAGAAAATGATTCATTTCATACTCCCTCTCTCTTTAATGCTTTTGAGGTTATAAAAGTGTAAAATTGCAAATAAAGTAGTTTGATATACTTTTAGAGGTTGTAGAATTCGAAAATCTAATAAAGCAAATTTTATCAATAAAAAATTAAAGATATATACGACGAAACCATTTACTTTTGATACAAAGATGACACTGTTATCATTCACCATTAGATTTGAAATTGAGTGGTTGAGGATGTATCGTTGTTTAGGCACAAAGTCTAAAACAAAATTTCTCAAATGTTATGATACACTTTTATCTCTTGGATTTCATATCCAATAGCAAAAAGTGATTGTGAACTTGTTGTACCAAAAATAAATGCTATCATAGTATACAATGTGCCTCATCATAATTTTTTTCTATGTTCGAGATTTTTATTACATAAACTACATTTCAGAAGAGTATAAAATATTGTTCATTAATTGAACAAAATATAATCAATAGATAATTGATTTTTGTTGCTTATTTTCCCCCTTTTGACTATATTTTATGGGATTACTAGATTTATTTTTTTTGAAAAATCATTATTTTAAATTGTTTTATTAATTAAATCATTGTAAGGAATGCACTTCCAAGTCCCAGCCTAAGGAGCTTCGAGGATGTGCAGATCTCTCCCTCCCTCTTTTTGCTACCAACAGCTTTGTTAAGTGCTACTTTACCAAACATTCTTTGTGCATATTGCAACTCTAGTGTCTCGTCTTAGTACTTAGTTTATTGAGGATGGGGTTTCTATGAGTAAGCCGACTCATACTATACATATGCGGGCCCCTCTTAAACTATTTTAGAAATAGATTTTTAATCTAAAATTTTAGGGATTCATGATCTAAGTTAAGATAATCATGAACATGAAACAAAAGTTGATATTTAAAATGTGACTTTTTTTGTAAAAATTCCTACACTGTAAATTTTTTTTACAATTTCCATCTTAAATAGGGACGTTGGTGAGGGCTCTTTCACCCACTCACTCATGAAGGACTTTTCCATTTTGTAAGGATGGGTTTTATGAGTCAGTCTACTCATACTATACGTGTGTGGGCCCCTCTCTTAAACCATCTTAGAAATGCATTTTTAGTAAAAAATTCTAGGGATTCATTAAGATAATCATGGCCCGAAGTTTCAGAAACTTCCAATGTTTCTCTATTTCTGTCCCCTATTATTTATGAAATTTTTCATGTTCTTAAACGTGGGCAAACGTTCTGAATCTATCACAACTGGAGGATCATTCATTATAAAAAAATTGGTTTGACTTTTCAAAGTAAAAAAACAAGAATGGCAGAATTGTTTCAATGTATAAAGGGTGCGATTTGTATGGAACCTAGGTTCTAAACAATCAAAGTAAAGGGCACCTTCAAATAGTGTAGAGAAATGTGGTTTTAATACTGGAAATCTTAGTGATAGACTTAAAATATATTTTTATCTTTAATTATAAAATTTAAAGCTTAAAAAATAGTGTAAATCTAGTAGATCTATGAAAACTTGAAAATTGACAGTCAGAAAATGCATTACAAGATGCACTATTTCTAAAACTTGAAATCTATTTTTTTCCTCATGTCCATGCATCATGATGTCGAGATGATCAATTTGAGGATATTTGGGCATCACAACAACCTCTTCTAGTGAAAGTTTTGAGGTAGGCTCTAATTTGATTGTTTAGAGCCTCAATTGTATATAAACTTTTTCATGTGTAAATGATTAATGCCTATCATCCATGGCCATTCTAAAAAAGGGAAGAGTTTATATAAGGTTGCAACCTTCAAATGTAGAATCACATATGTACCTCAAAAATCTATCGGAAAGGCTGTTTTAATGTTGAAAAACCCTCTAATTGATCATCTCGACATCGAGATGTATGAATATTAAAAAAAAAAAAAGTTTTTGAGTCCTAAAATAAGTGCATCTTGCAACACATTATCTGGACCATCCATTTTTCAAGATATCCATATGTTTATAGATCTACTTGATTTTAATCATTTTTGGAGTTTAAAATTTTCTAACTTGATATGAAAATAGTTTTTAAGATAATCCAAAAAAAAAATTACAACAAAATTACATGTAAGGAATGATTGTGACTTTCGTGTGCAAAAGATAAATGGTCTATTTGTAGACAATCCCACATTAAAAAACTTAAATTTTATTTAAAATAAGCATATGACATTTTAAAATGGACCCCAGTATTTTAAAAGAACGAGAAAAGACATTTTACGTGAGTGAACAAGTGTATTGTGCTCCTCTAAGAAAACTAAAAGAGAAAAACATTTAAATATTTAAGGGGTAAGCTTTCTATGCTTCTCCTATAACATAAAACTTATGTACTTCCCCTAATCTAACCATCCCTTTTGAATGAAGGGCTAAGATTGACACAATCACAACACTATTTTATTTTTAATTTTTTATAAAATATTTTGGCACCAAATTTTGGGTGTCCAATCCTCTCTGATGCTTGCACTTGTAAAAAATATTCCCAATAAAATATAATGACCAAAATACCTTTGAAATTTTCAAGGGGTATTTTGGTCATTATATTTTGTGGAAAAAAAAATTTTTTAATATTTTTTTGTCAGTGCACCGAAATGAGAAGATGACACTACCAAATTTAATATTCATATAATTTGTATAAAAAATACTCTGAGGCATTAGATCTAAGATCAAATGGTAAGTGGCTCACTTGATCAAAATTGGACGGCTGGATGGTAGGGAAAGAACAGATCTTCTATGTTGTAGGGGAAGTATAGAAACATTTCCCATCTTTAAGAGGAGAGAAAACATTTTAAATACAAACTCTCCACTCTAGGAAAGAAAACAAGAGTATTTTTAGCTTGGGGAATTGTGTAGACTTCTTTTGATCTCAAATTCTGTAAATTGCTTTGTTTTCAAGAAATAAACTTTTTTAATGATAATTAAAATGAATTAGAGTTTTTGAAGGTCTTAATCCAACAACTCATGAAATAGAAAGCCTTTGCTCAATGAGTTCCACAAAGTGCTTTTTCTCGGCCTTTCCCAAATTTTGTTTAATAGGCCTCTTTGTAGGGTTCAAAAGAATTTATGCTCCAAATTTGGGATTTATTATTCCATTTCTTATTTTGCATCTATTACATGGATTTTAGATAAAGAATAAAAAACTCTTAGTACAATTACAATCACTCTTGTCCGTCAAATTTCAAATCAGGTACTTGTTTGTTATTGACTAGACTCTGAGTTCAAATAAAACTTTTTTTGAACTTTATGTCACACCCTAAGCTGTCTAAATTGACATTTAATGGCTAAAAGTACCTTGTAATAAAGATAAACGATCTCATAGCATACAATTGCAAAATTTATTGGTGTGGAAATGATAAAATGGAAATTAAAATAGAATCTTTTTTTTATTTTCAAATTTAAGGAATAATCATATATTATGCATTTTACATTAAAAACAAATGGTCTCTTTGTATACTTTTTCATAAAATAAAAAATAAAAAATAAAAAAAATTTTGGGTTTTAAGATCTGAAAACAATTTATGTTTTTCCATATAGTTGGGTCACAAGGTGACTGAAAAATGACTTGGAAATTTCATGGTCATAAAAATCCCTCTAACTAGGCGTCTTGCATGTGGGAGCAAATGTTCAATTTGATCCCGCGAGACCAATCTGTTGGCACAATGTGACCTAAAGCCAAGCCATACGAAGGCGATCCTCCTTTGGAATGCAATAGGCCAAGGATTACAGATTAAAAAA
This sequence comes from Amborella trichopoda, assembly GCF_000471905.2. Next base: position 1,339,946 of record NW_006499855.1, read on the forward strand.
AAAAAAACATTCACGGTCTTTGCAATGCCCAGGCACAATATCATATTAAAAACAATTTAAACTATTAAAAATTATTTTTAATATATAATAAAATTTATAATTGAAAATTTTAAAATAGTACCATAATACAAATATAAAAAAATTAAGGTAATTGAGAGAAATTTAAGAACTTAACCTTAGTTAATAGGAACCTTTTGAGTAAGGATAGCATATTTCCTTAGCCTTATTTTTAATTGAAAAAATAGACAATAAAATATTTTAATAACTAAGAAAGTGTTATAATTGGTTTTAAAAAATAAAAATTAAAAAGCTTAGAGTTTATTTTATGAGACAACTTAAGAAACTTTTGCGAGTCCCAATAAACAAAATTTAAAGGATGCAGTTTATATAGGGCGTAGGCTTTATAAAAACAAAATAAAGCCTCACCTCAAATCCTCGTTTGAAAAGCACTTTTGACATCCGAAATCTCCATGATGGATCTAAATCAATTTCCATCACCAATAATAAAATTTAAAACTCAAAAAATGGTACAAATCTTGCGGATCTATAAATACTCAATTTTAGGATGAAATTGACGGTCTAGATAATTTCTTACAATATACATATTTTTAGAGTTGAAAATCATAATTTTTTTTCACAACTAACATGTTCAAGCCGAGATGATCTATGTAAAAGCTTTTCAATACTTGAATTATAATTTTTGATGAATTATGAGGTGAGGTTTTACTTATTTTGATAGGACTACAACCCTATCAAACCATTTTCCATTTTTAAAACATAAAAAAAATCCAATATTGAGAACAAGAAGAAGTAAATACCCATTAGAAATCAACTTTATGAAAGTAATTAGGATATGTACAAATCTTGATTTAGCAATAGTTCAATCTTAAATAGGTTTTCCTACGTGTCCCTAATCCCTATTTCGATCTACTTATTTATCTCTCCCCTATAAAATGCTACTCTCTCTAAAAAACGCTATAATTTCGTCAATCTTATTATCTCTCTAACATTACAAATCCCTCGCAACTCTCGATCTGGCCAATAAAAAGAGAAGAAAATCTCTCATAACCCTCCCTCTCCATCCCTCTATCTTCAAACGCTAATTTATGTTTATCTTCTCCTTATCATGTAAACCAAATCAAGAATGTAAACCAAATCAAGAAAAAAAGAAACAAGAAAAGGAAACCCCAAATTTACATATCAGGAAAGAAGAAAAGGAACCCCTCTCCCTCCTCTTATTACTTTCTTCCTTTTTCAAGTTTAAGACAATCCACCCCTCTCCCTCCTCTTATTACTTTCGTCCTTTTTCAAGTTTAAGACAATCCTGGTCTATTTTTGTTTCTTCTATCTTATCAATTCCATCTCTTTTTATTTTTTTCTCTTCCTCTTTAACGACGCATTAGAAACCTCTCTCATAGTTTCAACTTTATTTAATTCTCTCTCTTGTTTCAAAATCCCGTTCTTCTCCCTTGTTCTCTCTTCTCAATGTTATTCAGTTCTCTCTCCCCAATTTCAGCCTTAACTGTATCAACTTTATTCGTACTTTGTCTCCCATCTCTCTCTCTTTCTCTATTTCACCTCCCATCTCTAGTTGTTTGTATTTTGGCTCCCATCTTTCTCTGTTTCTCTAGTTCATCTCCCATCTCTAGTTGTTTATGTCTTGTTTATTGCCATAGCCATGTCTTCATCTTTCTTGACCGATGTAAGACTAAAACTCACTCTCACCTGCTACCCACTCTGTGAAAACACTCACCACCTACTTATAAAACTCATCATTAGACACAGAGTTGCAATGAAGGAAAGAAGATGTTTCATGGTTTCCACCACCCAAAACAACATGCCGACAACTTTAGAAGATTCCATCTTCCCTCATGCACGAAGAACTCAAGCAAGTAGACCCTCTGATACCTAGCCATAAGTAAGATCCTGGTGATACCTAGCCTAGGTAAGATCACGAAGAACTCAAGCAAGTAGACCCGCTGTTACCTAGCCTAAGTAAGATCCCGGTGATACCTAGCCTAGGTAAGATCACGAAGAACTCAAGCAAGTAGACCCGGTGATACCTAGCCTAGGTAAGATCGCAGCAGCCTACATGTTTGTTTGGTGCATGTTTGGTGCAGCCGAGGCGCTCCGTTCTAATCCCAATGGGCCCCAAGAAAAATTGAGTTTGTTGATGGTGAATGATGAAGCGGGTGACTTAGAACCAGAGATTTTGGAGCGCTTCGTATCTGAAATTCGAAATAAGATCGAGAATTATCTTCGACCATGGGCCGATACGAAATAAGGTCGAGAATTATCTTCGACCATGGGCCTCCTTAGTTGAGTCGTACCACAGAGATAAAGGAAGATGTACATGCTGTATGCATGTCCGAGTTGAGTAATAACGCCAATAATGTGAGGGAAATGCCTTGTTTGCATCAATATCATGAAGACTTCATATGCAAGTGGCTCAAGTGCAATCAGTCATGCCCAATTTGCCAGACATAATTTGCCGACATAGTTTGCGCTCGGAGTAACGTGTGATTTTATTTTTCTTTTTTTTCTTTTCTTTTTTTTGTTACCGTCGGAGATGAAAATTCATATCAGCTAAAAAACAAATTTGGTAATATAAGATTGAGTCCTTTAGATTTTGCAACAGTTTCTTCTTCTTTTATTTAGTCGCAGATGCTCCTTTTCATGATTTAGGTATCCAGATGCTCCCTCTCAAGATTTAGGTACGAATATATGGATTCTTTTCTTTTCTTTCTTTCTCAATAACAATGATGAGTTTGGGAACCAATTTCATGTACTTTGAATTTTGTCGCAATCTTGGACAAGTATACTCTTGTGGTACATTGGATCAAATTATTACAAGTGATTTAGGTATGGACCTTAAAATTTCTCCTAAAATATGATACAAAAAAATCCAGTCAACTTATTTTTTTTATTTTTTCAAAAGTGCCCTTCAGTCTGAGGACATCCTCAGACCAAATTTTATTTTATAGTTTTTTTTGATAGTCGGGCACTATCTTAAAGCTTGGAGCACTACCCTACTAATGAAAAAATTGAAAAAATAAAATAAATAATTTGAAATTTGGACCGAGATTCCATCCTTAGACCGAAAGGTGATTTTGAAAATAATAAAATAAAATGCAAGTTGACGAACGTTCTTTATAATTTCTGCATACAAGTGGAGCATTTTGTATTTTAGAATAAATTTTATGGTCTGTGTGTAAATCACTAAATTATTATTCTTGGTTAGCAGAGAACATTTTGACAATCACATTCTTCTTGAAGAAATATTTTATGGAAGAACCCTAGTAATATCAAATGTGATAACATGTGATTAAGACAAGCTTTAAAAAATCGGATTGGTGAATTGATTCTGCCTCACCCATACCCATGTCGGATCAAAGAATTGGTTTATTGGATCAGAGAATCAGTGGAATTGATAATTTTTGTTTCAATTTTTTTTAAAAAAATCACTATATAAACATTTAAAAATAGTGTTCTTTTAATTTCTAAACGTAATTAGAAGTGGTGCATTATGTACTTTCATTTCTTTGTAAAAATAGGTGAATATTGAGACGTTGTTGTCCTATATAGATGTCTGTATAATTATTAATTATACTATAACATTATAATATTACAACAAAATAATTTAAAAATCTTAGAAAATATTTCCATATTATAAGATTAAAAATAATATTATCATATATAAAGTGAAATTAGTTTTAGATCAAACACTTATTAAATTTTTTTACTCGTCTAAAATTATCACAAACTAGCAATAATATTATACATTTATTAATTCTTTTTACTCGTCCAAAATTATTACAACTCAATTAGAATGGTGAATTTGGAAACCAATTTCATTTACAAACAAAAATTGGAAGCAAAATAGTGAATTGGGTGGCAATCGCATTATTGTTCTTAGTTATCAGAGATCCTCGTCACAATCACATTCTTCTTGGAAGAATATTTAGTGGAAGAAACCTAGTAATATCACATACAAGATCGTGTGATTAAGAGCAGCTGAAGTTGCTTAAAATCATGGGGGAAAAGTTTTAGTGGTCCTGATGGGGACCGATTTGCACATTGGAACACAGCAAAACCACCATATTAGATGGTCGGTTTCACTTCAAAGGTGATATCATTTTTATTCATCAGACTTTTTTTGTTTTAAAATGATACGGAGTTTAGAAATTGTTTAAACGAGTTCCATATGTGATATTGACTTTGGACCCTCCATCTAATGTATGATCATTTATGGGGGTTTCCTATCTCAAAATTAGTTTTGTTTTTGTTCCTTTTCTCTAAATTGATCACAAGATGAATTAGAGATAATTAAAAAATTCTATTTAAATAAAAATTTTCTTACACCTCAACCCGCAGCGCCCCTCCCCCCCTTTAGTGCATCTTGCAGCACATTATCTAGACCGTCGATTTTCAAGATTTTCATATGTTTATAGGTCTACTTGTTTTTAACCATTTTTGGAGTGTATAATTTTTTAATTAAAAATGAAAATAGATTTTAACATCATCCTAAAAAAATTTTACAACAAAATTACATGTTAGGATAAAATTTAGAGATGCGCCTTAATTGGATTGTTCAAGGTTTACATGTTAGGATAAAATTTAGAGATACGCCTTAATTGGATTGTTTAAGGCGGCAACCTTATAGAAACCACACCTAAAGATATGAGGTTTGCATGGTATACCAAATGTCCATTTTGGTCCTGTGTGGCCTCTGCGTGGAAATATTAAGAATTACTCGTGCATAACCTGTCCATGGCAAAAGCACAACCAATCATATTATATACAATGTTTCAGCTTTTCGCTTTTTAAACTCATACAAATTATTTTTCATATAAGAAAATTTCTATAATTACAAAATTGAAAAGTACATCACATTTATTAAATTTATACAAAAAAAGAAAATTAAGGTAATTAAGAGAAATTTCAGAATTCACTAAAAATAGCACTTTCGTATGAGGATTTAGACTAAAAATATATACTTAGAAAATCTAAAAATTGAGGAAGTATCACATTATCATTTAAAAATATCGATAGCAACAAGAAAATTAGTCTAATAGAAGCCAAACATATTCTACTCGTTTGGGAGTGTGATAAAATTTGGAGGTGCGCCTTAATTGTATTGTTTAAGGTTGTAACCTTACAGAAACCACACCATTTTAAAAAAGAGGATAATGGAACAAAGATAACAAATTAAAACAAAGAAATAATGTAGCAATGAGGACAACTTTTAATTCATTAATATCCCATTTTGACAGGGTTTTCGGTACGTGGGATCCGATGGTGAGGTCCTCTTACAAGGCTGGAGAGCTGTACATCAAAACTACGATCGGAGCCGATAGGGCCAAATGCATAACTGTATCTTCGAAGGACTGAGAACCCAGATCATCTCACTCTGATCAGTGATTTTTAACTATGTATTATTTTGCAGCATGATTTGCTGTTGGTTCATGGAATTATGCATTGGTTGCAGTAAGATTTGCTGTTGGTTCATCAAAGTTCCATGGCACTTGTATTCCTTGAAGTGGATTCCATATAGTCCACCGCTTTTCCATTTCTCTTTTTTACTGTTTCTTATGCATTTGTAGCATGCATGTAATGATACTGCCATTGCTTGTCACCAAAGATTGAGAAAGTCAAATATATAACGCTCAAAGATGCTTCATTTTCTCATCTTTCTGATGTATTTGCAGCATGTAAACTGATGTCACTTTTTCACAATTATCAATGGAAAAAAGTATAGTATACTCATATTTGGTAGGCATGAAGTTTCTTACGAAAGAGCTCCCGAGACTTTTTTCACACCAATTGGTCCGCACCACTCGGCTGCCAACTTTTTGTGAAAAAACTCACATGCCTAATCACATTGATGAGTTCTTTCATGTGAAAATACATGAACGAAAATATTTTCATGCATACCAAACATGCATTGATGACCCATTTGTCAGTTTTTTTTTTTTTGGTGATATTGACTTTTCTTTTTCAGTAAAACATGGTGATTGTATATGGTGATTGAATTTTAGTTTTTCATCTGGCAAGGATTAAAACTAAGCATAAGTTAGTGGTAAAAAACAATGATGCCATTTTTCATTCATTGAAGTAAAGATTACTTCTTTTACTTGTGTTTATTCCATGTGGCTCTATCTTTTCACTTGGGTCTGCCCTTTTGTTGAGCAGTTCACCCTCTCTCTCCTCTCACAGAATTTACAGTATTTCCAGGCCGTGCCCAGATTCTCCAGCTACAAAAGTAACACGAAAAAATCGACTTTGGCTCATGAAACGATAAGAAAAAAATATTGCATGAGAATTACAGGAAGATGAAACATTCTAAAGAAACATGAGGGTTCTCCAGTGACTCATTAGCAGTGGGAGAAGAAACCTTATCGAACTCCTGTTCTTTTGTTGCTTCCAAAGCTTCCTTTCTCTCTGTAGCAGGAATCCTAGTAGTGGGGTTTGTGATTTTTGATTTCTCTCTTATTGGAGATGCCCTAGCTACCGGGGATCTTGATTGCCTGCCTGAATTCGCAGCGGAATTTCCATCCCTCCTCATTTCTTGCCTCTGAAAGCGACCCATATCTCTCTCTGAAAATGATTTCCCAAGCCTTCTCACTGGCAATTGCTCTGTTCGATTCAATGGGGAAGGGTTTCCCCTTCCTTTCATTTCCTCATTGTTTGAGAATACCCTATTTCTTTGATCCATGTATCTTGCTCTTCTCTTTGTTGGGGAAACATACTGCATTTTGAATTTTGCTGGAGAAACCACTTCTCTTTCCTCCCCAAATGTAGCTGAAACACTCTCACTCAAGCAGTTCAGGCTCTCTGAGATTTCCAAGCTTTCATTGTCTGCAGAGATAGAAGCTTTCAGGGTTTCGTCTCCATGGGTCAAAGTTTTCAATCTCTCATCTCTGTGAGTTGAGTCTTTGAAGCTTTGGTGGCCATGGATCGAAGGTTTCAAGATTCCGTCTCCATGGGTTGAAACTTTCATGCTTTCGCCTTGATGGGTGGGATCTTTGAAGCTTTGGTCCCTGTGGACTGGAGCTTTTAAGCTCTCATCCCCATGGACCGGAGCTTTCGGGCTTTGCTTTTGAAGATGGGTACCGCCATTGTTTTGCAGTTGGCTAATAAAAGATGGATTTCGGATCTCTAATAATACTTCTTTCACTTTTTCTTCCACAACATATTCTGAATCTGGAATTGGGTTCTTCAAAGTGTTTTTCTTGCTAAAACAACAACCCATAGATGAAAAGATTAGGATCTCCTACTGTAACGTAAGTGATGGGGATGTGGATATATTACATAAAACTTTCTGCTAAATCTGGAGGTTATTCCATACTGTGACGCATGAGTGATACCAGTAAAATTCCGGCTAAATCTCAAGTATTTTCTGCTAAACCAAGTGATGGGGATTTGTAAGAGAAAATAACTTACCCAAAAGAAGATTTGGAGAAGGTATAGTGCAATGTCTCCTAAATCTGGAGGTAAGAATTAGAGATCTCTAGCTCTTCCTCTGTGAAATGATGAAATGGGGGTTTGTAGAGTGCTTTAAGGCAAGACCTCTGCCCAATGTAGAAGTGGCAGGGTTGAAGAAGACCTCTGGCTCTCCTGCTGTAAAATAAATGGATGATTATATTGCTGAAATTTCTGCCAAATGTAGTGGAAGAAGTGAGTTATCTTGGTGAAAACTAGATGAGAAATTGCCCAACTTACCTCCATATTTGGAAGGAGGGTCAAAAGAATGTCTTTCTTCGGTTCGGTGAGAAAGGAGTTCAGATTTTTTTTTAAAATTTAATATAAGTAAAAGAAAAAGGTTATACAAGGATGCTACCTGAGAAAGGAGTTTAGATTTTTTTTTTAAATTTAATATAAGTAAAAGAAAAAGGTTATACAAGGATGCTACCTTATAATGTAGAACTACGGATGCCTCTCAAAAATACATCTGAAAAGGTAGTTTGATTGATCATCTCGACATCGAGATGTTTGATTATGAATTTTACAATATATTATCTACACCATCCATTTTCAAGATTTTCATATGTTCATAGCTCTACTTGATTTTAACCATTTTTTAAATTTAAAATTATATAATTAGATATAAAAATAGATTTGAGATAATCTTAGGAACATTTTACTTCAAAATTATATACCATGATAAAATTTAAAGATGCACCTTACCTCTACACCTACGGATGGGTCTGTATGAAACTGCACTCATAAATAAATGATATAAAAATAAATATACACATTTCAGAAAAATATTTTGATATAAATATTTCTTCGTTTAGGCTGAAGCGACTGAATCTAACCAAAACTACAATACCATACTTCGCTTCCTCCATTTTAGTTCTGAAATCTGGAATACTTCGACCTCTTCGGCTAAAATGAAGAGAATTTGACAACTCTGGTCTATTACCATTGTCTCTGTGTTCTTTTATTTATGACATGGCGAATAGCTAGCCTACTGATTTGCTCCACTTAACTCATATGTGAATTTTTTTTTTGCCACTTTAGAGAAAAGTAATGACTTCAATTTCCTAGTTTTTCTTGAAAATGTCAAGTACACCCATTCCCTTTTACTCATGAATTATCGAATGGGATTGTATACGATGAGACCACCTTGTACAAATTACACATTTGTTTAGATAAGTCCTAGATTAGGGAGCATATATTGTGCACTTACTTCATTTCGCATTGCTTATAAGTATTTATCTTGACATTCACTTTAGAAGCACTAAATGTATGTAATTAGAACTACTAATTCACTTTAGAAGCACTAAATGTATGTAATTAGAACTACTAATTCACTTTAGAAGCACTAAATGTATGTAATTAGAACTACTAAACACTAGATGTAACTCTTCACAAAATGGATAGTGCCTACTTTTTTGCAAGTACTCAAATAAAAATTTTATTTCCTGAGGTTGATCACTAAATTGAGGAGACTACAACAAAAAAATTGGGATTCACAATTCAAATTTGCTTCTAGATGTGATTCTAGTGGAGGGAGCAAGAGATTTTGCTTGGACAATGCCCTTCAATATGTAACTGCTTAAGAGATAAATATTCGAACAACACGAGACCCTGATCTCCATTGTCAATAGCATCCAATGACGGTGGAGATGAAATATTATCTCTGAGTACCATTAGATGTGTAATACTCAACCTAGTGACTAACTCGAAAAAAATAAAAAATAATTCGTTGAAATACACACAAGATTGAATAGAGATCCTCTGATTTGTGGATGGTCGAATCTAAGTGGTTAGAAACTCAAAATCCTTTTTTGATTGAAAATACCTATCTCTTGTTTATAAAGTGGATTCTGAAATTTTAGATTGAAAAAATCCCCTTATATATGTTTTTTGCTTGAGGGCGTATGTCTATAGCATATGCTACTGTGGAGTGTACGATATGCACTCATGGTGTTAGTATACTATGTAGGTAATAGAGACTCTATGTGGATGATCTTACATCTTATGTGGTTGATATCATTCTTAGTGATAATCTGTAAGTACTTCTGCTTGTACCAAAATTTATATATTAACTTGGATTATGTATCTAAATATAACACCAAATAAAAATTACTTGCATGGATGAGTAAGTGTATCAAGTGCCAAAAAATGTTGAGGTAAAAGTGTTATGTGTGTCAAGAGATGCAATTTTATATTTGCATCGCTGACTCATCATAAACCATCCTAATAGATGTATATGAAAAAGTGTTAGTCCTACATAACAATAAAATCAATGATCAGAATTTATTCTTCGAAAGCAATCATTTTAAAAAATTTAAATTTATTAACATGGTAATGTTGCCGGTCAAAGATTATATATTCCCAAAAAAATTAAGTTCAAAGTCCAATTCAAAAATGGATTTGGCTTCTTAGTACCATAACATATACTTTCGCTCGTTAATTGGTTGTGAACTTTCCCTTATTACAATTACATTCGAATTAATGACGTGATTCTATGACCTAGAGAAAGAGAGAGAGCACATGATCTTTAAACAAAAGGGAAAGGTTTCTATATTTACTCTACATCATAGAAGATCTATGCTTCCCCTGCCATCCAGCCATCTCATTTTGATCAAGGGAGCCACTCACCATTCGATCTTAGATTCGACGTCTCAAAGTATCTTATTTTTATTTTTTTTATACAAATTTTATGAATATGAAATTTGGTACGTGCCATATTGTTATTGGGACGCACCTATAAAAAATATTAAAAATAAATTTTCGATAAAATATAATAATCAAAATACCCCTTGAAATTTTTAAGGGTATTTTGGTCATTTTATTTTATTGAAAATATTATTTTTGTATTTTTCGTTAGTACGAGTTTAATAGAGGATTGGATGTCAAAATAATTGATATAAAAAAATAAACAATAAAATAATATAGAAATGTGACATTGTGATTGGGATAATCTTAGCCCTCAATTCAAAATGGACGGTTGGATAAGAGGAAGTATATAAGTTTTATGTTGTAGAGGAAGCATAGAAAGCATGCCCTTTAATGAAACCAAGCTTTGTGGTCATTCTTAAAGAGGAGATATCGACGCACATGGGAGCTTATGGAGAACTCTAGGGTGCTTTACTCATGCAGAGCAAGCTAACCTAGTGTGTGCGAATGGAGTTTTCCCTTAGAAAATGTAGGGTTTTATATTTTTGTTGTTGAGCCGGCCCCCATATCTAGGGTTGGAAATGGTTTGGGTGGCCCGATCTGGTCCGGTCAACCCAACCTTGAAAAATCAGCGCTTTGGCCACATAGTAGCCTCAGGGCTTGGCCAGGCCTGGGCAAGCACAACACATGATAGAGCCGGGCCAAGGTTAGGCCAAGGCCAGCTCGGTTCGGCCCAACTTGGACCTCTTTTTTTTTGTTTTTGTTATTATTATTTATTTAAGTTGGCCTGGTGCCGCCCTGCAGGGTCAAGCGAGGCTTGGGCTAGAGCCTCTTTGGCCTAGTCAGGGCAGGCTTGAGCTGGCCCTATGGCACCTGAGTTGTGCCTAGCCTGTTGCCAATCCTATCCATCTCTAACGGGATTTCACTTGTTTCTTTGTAAAATCTGTTATTTTAAAATCTGCAAATTTTTTATCTGAATTGTCGAATCAGATGGGAATTAGTCGAGACCAAACCGGTTCATAGTTGGGTCGTGGCATGGTTCCCCCCAAAACACCCCCTTCTATATATATTTTCCTTTTTTTTTCTCAGCTTGTCTAATTTTTTTTAGGTCCCATTAAATCCCTACCTACCCTATATACCCTACTTTAATCTTTATTTTATTTATTTATAATCTCTTTTGGATCACTCGTCGGAACCAATCCAGACCGAACATAAATTGTTGATCCAACAATCCAATGCAGATATGTGGATGAATGATCTGGCCCCATTCCTGTTTTTAAAAAACCGGTAAAATCAAACACCTATTCCAAAAATTTTCTGAAACCAATTTTGATGTGATTTGTCATTATTTGTTCTAATAAGGAAGCAACAAATTTCTAGAGATCCATGATCTACATTATAACGATCATTAATATAAAATAACATCTAAAATAAAATGTTGAATATTTTTATTAAATTATTTTTCTATCCATTAGCAAAGACGGACGTTTGTAAGTCAGCAGGCTAGTGAGTCGGCGGACACACAAAACACTTTCCAATTCTTTTTTCTTAGTTCTGCAAAACCATAGCTATACAGTGGAAATGCATATAGAATGACATGTATTTTGGATATTCGATCCAACCTAAGATTTTAGAAAGAGAATTACATTTGAAAAAAATGTAACCTAGAACACGCCATGGACTTTTCCTTGATCAAATGCAAAATAATTTGTGAAATTGTAATCTCAAGAAACACACCACTTCCGATAAATCAAGAGAATTTCATACCATGAAGTGGCTTTCATATCTAGGCGGCATGGACAAAATCTCAAAATTCCATTGTTTGTGGGTACAGTGTTTGTGCATCAAGGCCTGTACCTGTTATTGTGCGGATCCTGATATTTACGTTGTTCAATTGTATTGGATGATATGATTCATTCTCTGAGTGCACTTGTCTCAAAGTTTGAGATTACGCACCACCCAAATTAAATAAATAATAATGATCTTATGAGACCCTCCCACATCCATGTGTGTAGGACCTCAAAAGATCATCATTAAATTTGACACAGATATCTAGAAAAGTGTAGATTTCAAAGGGTAGATTTCTCATTCTAGTTCAAATGCACTTGTCCTAATATTGAATAGAGATTACCTAAAATCTTAATATTTAAGAACTCATTTTTTCTTAAAATAGTCATGAGTCTTAGGTGGATCTCAAAATTTAATATAGAAAAATATTTCCAACTAGCTCTTTCGCCTGAGGGATAAGTGTGCATTATGCCTCTGTAGTACTACAGTGTATACACTATTTTTAATAAGCCAAATGGATAATAATCCAAAGTGTTGCCTGATTTTTGTGGTGGTGCGCGTGAAAATATATAAATGACTCGAAAAATAAAGCAAACACACAAAAAATAGATTGAGAAACAAGACTTTTCGATAAAGCAAATAAATACTTGCAAATTGGATCAGAATCTCCCAAATCCAGTTAGGCAAATGCCCTTAAACCATCTAACTTATATTATGCTAAGCGATACCTTAATGGGTCCGACTCTCTCTCTTTGCTACCTTTAGGTCAATTTGAGGTGTGGCTTGCTAGGGATTGGTTGGGATTTGATTTCTCTCTCTAAAATGGGAGCCTTAGAGATAAAGCTAGAGTTTCTCTCTCAAGTTCCCTATCTCCAACCCTTCAAATGAACTAAGGCTGGTCTTTTATAGATGGAGATTCAAATATGGGAGGAAAAGTAAAAGTTTAAGATGATAAGTGGGTGAAAGATTAACTTTCCATTGTGTCACTTTGCAAAAGGGTAATTTTGTAGGGGTCATATCTACTCATAGACTTGGAAAGCTTAGGATCCAATATATCTACCACTTTGAGCGTTTTCTCACAGCTAAGTGGCCAATCCAACTGAACAAAATCATAGAGGATTATTTTAGGAATATTTTGTGACAAATTTCATATGCGAACTCGAAGATTTGACAGAATTATGAATGGTTCTATGGTGTGTATCAAATAATCAGTAAAATCATGTTTTCATACACTTTTCTTACTTATTCAGCCACTGTTTTGCCGGTTTTTTCGTATTCCGGCTCCACAGAATTGTGAGGAATACTGTAGGAGTATTTTGCCCAAGTCTTGCCTAAAAACCCCAAGTATTGAATGAGTCTGAGATGTTCTTAACACATATAAATCATGGTTAGGAGCAATTAAGCCTCAAAATTATCACCTCCCTCCAAGGAGCTTGTTGCCCAATTTATGTGTGTGCATGCCTGACAAGATGTAAATGACTCCAAAAGAAAAAGCAAATGTATAACAAAAATAGTAAATACAACTTCTCAATAGTAAATAAATGCTTTCAAATTAGGTTCTAAATCTTCTCGATTAGGCGAATTCTCTTAGACTATCCAGCTCATACCACAATGGCGGATACCCTGATGGCTTTGGCTCTCTCTTTTTGCTAGCTTCGGGTCAATTTGAGGTATGGCTTGTTATGTTTTTGTTAAAATTAGATTTTCTCTCTCTAGAATAAGAAGCCTCGAGGTAAAGCTTGAGATTCTCCCTGAAGGATTTTTTTCTCTGTAGCTCTCTTTCGGTCTCTCTAAGCTTCTCTATCAAATTTTCAATCTCCAACCCTTCAAATGACCTAGACTTGGGCCTTTTATAGATGAGGATTCAAATATGGGTGGAAAATTAAAATTTAAGCTGATAAATGGCCATAAAATTAACTTTTCATCCCGCCACTTTGCAAACGGGCAGTTTTGTTGGGTCAAATTGAAGACAATATCAATCCAAACCATTAAAAAGCTTGGGGTACCATGGTCTTTGTTTTTTCATTTTTCCTCGTGTAAATGGCCAATCTAGCTCAAAATCAAAGAGAATTGTTCAAGGATCATTTTTCAATAAATTTCAACCAAAACTAATAATATTTGAGAGAATCATGAATGGCTTGTGGATGTGTACCCAAAAATTCAGAGGATTGAATGAGTTATGGGGTTTTTTTATTGTGCATGCAACATCATTTCCATCAATAGTTGCATCATATTATGATATGACCGTTGCATTAAATCACTACCTTTTAAGCTATATAATATCATGTTAGTTCGCATCATTGACTTTTAAAACCAAGCAGTAACTTAACCTTCATACCATCAGGGTAAGCCTCACCTAGTGTTGAGGTTAACCAGATAATCGCAACCAACAAAGGTAGGTCCCAATCCTGACCAGAAGCATCTAGTATGGCATTTGGGCATGGGAAGTGACCGACGAGAATAGGCATCAGATGGAGTCCAACCCAAGCATGAGCTCACCATATGTGCTCTTTTACATGTCTACAGATGTGTACTTTTGTCAAATATGTATGACTCCAAAAAATCCAAAGATAAGTAAAACATTAAAAAAAACAACAAATGTTTAATATATATATAAAAAAACAAGTTTGGTTTCATAAGCTATCCCATATTCAATTAGATGAATCCTCATGGCCTTTGGAATGAGGTTTGCTCCCTCTTTGCAAGGATTTTGTGATAGCCTGAGGTCTTGCATGCAAGATTAGGGTTTGGATGGGTACAGATAAACTTTGTCTCTATAGAATGGGGAGAATTGGAGCTCAAGCTACAGAGAGCAAGTTTATCTCTATTAAAATTTCAAGTTTCCAAACCCTCAAATAATTAAGGTATGGGATTTATATAGAGCTAGAATTGTTAAGGATTGATGTTTTGTATTTTGAAGAAATAGATCTGCCAAGGTGGAGTTAAAAAGATGACTCCGGAGGACTGTAAAAAGCTTGAAGGGGCGAAGGCTCGAAAGAGTCGTCTTGACAAGTTGACTCGACAGACTCGGCCCATGAAGGGGTTCGGGGGCGGTAGCCCCCGAGGAGAAATTCGGATATATTCGTACATGAGATTCGATATATCTGGGACTTAATATATATCCGTACAAGGGTATTTCGATAATTTATACCATCTATCTGAAACTCAATATATATTGTTGCGATTGGGGCTTTATCTAGGGTTAAGGAAAAAACACATATTGCTATGTAATCAGAGAGGCGTGAGGAAGAAAGCTTTTTGTAACCCTATTTTCCATTGCCAGCAAAGAAGTTCTCATCTCCTGTGGACGTAGGCACGTCGCCGAACCACGTATATCATTGCGTTGTGGTTGATTGTCTCTTTCTTTTGCGTATGTTTCTTCTTTCTAGTTCTCGTGGATTGTTTTTCGTTTCTACAATAATGACACTGTAGGAGAAATTGAGAAGAAGAGGCAATAAGAGAAGAAGTAGAAAATACAGTTTTTATGTGGTTTGATCTCTTGGACCTATGTCCACGATTGAAAGGCTATTGAATATATCACTAAGATATTTCTCACATTTAGTTACCTAAAAATATGGCATATGGATAACCATATCATCCGTGTACCATATTGGAATATCATTTCAACATTCTCCCCCAAGTTGGTGTGTAGATATCTATCCAGTCCAATTTGCTTAATGCTTCTTGACATTGTACTTTGCTTGTGGCCTTTGTAAGGATATCAACAAGTTGATTTTTGCTTTTGACAAATGGAGTAGTAATTTCTTTCGCTTGAATTTCCTCTCTCACAAAATGATAATATGTTTTTATGTGCTTAGTTCGTTCATGAAATACCAGATTTAATGCAATATGTATAACATCTTGGTTGTTGCAGTTCATAACCATTAGACACAAAATATTGAAACCCATATATTTGAGAAAATTTTTTAGCTAAATTAATTTGCAAGTTGTAGTTGTCATAACATTGTATTCGGCCTCTGTACTAGATCGAGCAACCACTGACTGTTCCCTACAAATGTACAATACCATGTGGTGGATCTTCTATCTGTAGGACTACTTGCCCAATTAGCATTAAAAAATGCAATAATATCAGTATGACCATTCTTTTTCATTAAAATTCCTTTTCCAAGAGATGACTTAAGGTGCCTTAAACTTTGATTGATAGCTTCAAGATGAGCAGTTTTATTCCTTTTCCAAGAGATGACTTAAGGTGCCTTAAACTTTGATTGATAGCTTCAAGATGAGCAGTTTTTGGAGAATGCATGAATTGACTTACCATACTGACCGCATAAGCAATATTAGGTCGAGTGACAGTGAGATGTATAAGTCGACCAACCAAATGTTGAAAAATCCCAATATCTTCCAAAGCTTTGTTTGAGTCTATGTTGGCTTTATAATTTATCTCGATAAGGACAATAACATTTTCAGATTGCCTTCTTTTTACAAACATAAATGAATTAACATTACTCTGAGAAAACCTTATATCAATGAGAGCTTGACTTAACTTTGCAAACTATGCCCCGAGAGACTCTTTAAGCCCATAGAGCCAAAGTTTTGTTACCTTCTTGAGGATGACCAGAATAAAGTTTCATGTAAGCTTTTTTCCAAATCTTTGTGCAAGAAGACATTTTTAACATCTAGTTGATATAAAAGTCATTCATTGTTGGTAGTAATAGAAAGTAAAACTGACATAATATAAAATTTATCGGTAAATACCACTCGACAAATTTAACAGTGATTAAGAGAGAGAAATAAAAATCGTGAAGGAAATCACAAGAAGAAAGAACAAAATGCGTGGATACCAGTATTCTGGTACGGGCCCATAATAACAAGAGAAGAAAATACACCCACAAAAGGCCTCTCTCTCTCTCTCTCTCTCCAAGAAACACTATCTTAATTAATTAAAATTCAAATCCCATTATATGGTGCGTGCCTCCTTCTTTAGACATGTAAAACATCATCTCACGTACTCTCAAGAGATAACCTCCTAATTTATCTCCCAACTAGAAACCAAAAAGCATAACTAATTAAAATAAATATATCTCTATATTCTTTCCATATTCTTTAAACCAACTTTCCTAAAAGACAACTACAATCCCTACTTCATCTTTTCCCTCTACATGACCTATTAGTTACCCAAGTTTTAACCTAATCCAAATTAATCCCTATTTATCCTTTTTCTTTCTAAAAAGATAACTACCATAACATCCAAGACATACATTAATAAAATGATCAACATATTCCAGAGTACCCATGATTTTACCATAACTCCTAAAAGATATATGTAAATGACTCTACTTCCAAAAAAATAAAGTCTATTTTATAAGATTAATAAAAATAACTATTTCCTATAATAGAAACGATGACCAACTCTTTCAAAAGAAGAGGTTTTGGCCCTAAAAAAATGTACGGACTTAATTTTCCTAAGTAAAACATACTTCTTAAAATTAGACTTTATCAAACTAAACCAAAAATCCAATTTAAATAATTAACTCTAATAAATAAAAATAAAAAATCTACCCAAAAATAAAATTAATAAAATTAAAATTAAAATTTATAGCTACCAAATTTTGATATGCATAAAAAACCCTCACAATATTCATTTTGACCACAAGAGTAAATGTTTTATTGTAGTCAATACCATAGGTTTGGGTGAATTCCTTTACAACAAGTCTCGTCTTGTATCTCTCAATAGTTTCGTCACTTTTGTATTTCGTTTTATAAACCCACTTGCAACCAACATAGTTTTTTTCTTTAGTAAGAGTAACAACATCCCAAGTATGATTTCTCTTTAAAGCAACAAGGTCCTCTTTCGTATCAGTTCTCCATATTGCATGAGAATTAGCTTCCTTGAAACTAGTAGGTTCTTTAGTTGAGGAAATTTTGGTAAAAAAAAGCACTATACTTAGGAGATAAGTTCTTTAAATCCATCTGTCTTTGAATGTGATAATGTATTTTGTAATTGTTTTCATTAACATGATAAGTATAGTAATCCTTTCAACCAGAGAGAGGTCGAGTAATACGACCAGATCATCTTGGCTGGAAATCTTGAGGAAGAATTTACTCTTGATGTTCATTTGATTGTTCCTCCTCATTGGAGTGTTCTAGGTTTCAAGAATGGATTCTTCAAATATAGGTTGAGGTACTTCCTGATTAGGTATGGAATTCTTAATGATTTCGACTCCGAAATTGAGATCACTCATTTTTTAGAGATATTGGGTAGAGGTTGTTTAGCTAATTGATGCAGAGAAAAAAATAATAATTTTTATTATTATTAGTTTTTGAGTTTATCTTTCAACTTAGGAGGTATGCAAGGATAGGTGGGCATTGAGTTTGTGTGTGAGTTGATATTTATGGATTGGGTTAATTAGTTTAGGAATGTAAATAAGATAACGCTAATTATAAATGGAGTTTAGGATAAGGTTAAATCTAAATGAAGTTTATCTTTTCAACAATAGCTTTGGGTAAAACATGGGTGGCGCGTAAATTGTAAAATGTGGGTAGCACGTGAATTTAAGAGCGAGAAGATAGGGATGAGAGAAAGTAGGTTAAGAGAGAGAAAATAAGGGGAGAGATAAAATAAGAAAGTCTTTCTTAATTTTTTTAGTCTATTTAAAGGGATATCTCCCTTCATTGTAAAGAGGTGAATGGGTTAATAAAATTTGGTGGATTCCCTTGCAGACCTTGAGTGAGGGTATATTCTCTCAACTTCTTTTTTTTATTGTTATTTTTTTGGGTTTATTTTCTCCATGCATCAATTAGTATCAGAGCAAGTTAGATCCAATAGAAATCCAATTTGTTTTACAATATCACCAAAAGCTAATCAAGCTAATTCTGCTATGGATGATCATTGGATACAAGCTATAGATAAGTTAACCAAAGCTGTAGAGGATTTTCGAACTGACTTACGTAAGACGAGGATGCAAAGATGGAACAGAGGTTGCAGCGGTTGGTAAACAATCTTCATCATGAAGAAGGTGCTCACAGCCATATTCATCTTGCACCAGTAATTCCACAATAATCCCAGAATGTTGATTTCAAGGGTAACAAAAATTATAACCCAGATCCGCGTCCTATAGAACGACCACGAGATTTTGATATTAAAATCGATCTTCCAAATTTTCATGGTTAAAAGTGTTCATCGATTTCATATGGTGCGTCTTGGTTCAAACTAAGGCATTAGTTAGAAATAGTCAGCCCAAGCTCGTATTCAACAATTACTCTTTGAACACAGTCACAGGCAAAGAGTCTTACATTAGTCTTAAAGAAATTAAAAAAAATGTGTTGAGGCACATGGTGGGATTACATCACCAATTAGCAGATGGTAATTGGCTTCATGCTCGAGGTCGAGCTGCTGCCAACCACGAGAGAATGATACAGAGAAAAAATAATAATTTTTATTATTATTAGTTTTTGAGTTTATCTTTCAACTTAAGAGGTGCGCAGGGAAAAGTGGACACTGAGTTTGTGCGTGAGTTGATATTTATGGATTGGGTTAGTTAATTTAGGAATGTAAATAAGATAAGGTTATATATAAATGGGGTGTATGATAAAGTTAAATCTAAAGGGAGTTTTCAACAATAGCTTTGGGTAAAACATGGGTGGCACGTGAATTGTAAAATATAGGTAGCACATGAATTTAAGAGAGAAGATAGGGATAAGAGAAAGTAACTTAAGAGAGAGAGAGAGACAAATTAGAAAAGTCTATTGTTTATCTTCTTTCTTAATTTTTTTAGTCTATTTAAAGGGATATCGCCCTTCATTGTAAAGAGGTAAATGAATTAATAAAATTTAGTCTTGTGAAGAGATTATTTTGGGGTAGATTCATTTGCAAACCATGAGAAATAGTACATTCTCTCAACCTTTTTTTTTTATTGTTATTTTTTTTGGTTTATTTTCTCCCTGCATCACTAATCTCCCCCTGGGGCCAGTTTGAAAATAAGGAGTATATTCATTAAATTCAACATTGTGTGAAACATACATCGCCTAGTTTTTCGGTTATAGCATTTGTAACTCTTTTTAGTAGGTGAATATCTCATGAATATACATTTAGTGGATTGTTTAACAAGTTTGTCTCTATGATTTTCTAATAAATGCACAAAGTATTCACAACCAAATAACTTTAAATGATGAACAGTAGGAAGACAATCATGCAACACTTCATAGGGGCTTTTGTTATCCAAGATTTTAATCGGCAATCAATTTATCATATGACAAGCAGTAAGTATACCCTTACACCAGTATGATATTAGAACATTCATTTGGAAAAGTAAGGTACGTGTTACTTCAAGAAAGTGCTTGTTTTTTCTCTCAACAATTCCATTTTGCTGAGGAATCTCTACACATGTCATCTGGTGAATGATCCCATGATCAATCAAATATGACGAAAAAAAATCTTGTTGTATATTCAGTACTATTATCAGTTCTAAAAATTTTCACCTTAACATCAAATTAATTTTTAATCATGGCATGAAATTCTTTAAAGGCACTAAATACATCACTCTTGAACTTCAATAAATAAATCCAAACATAACAAGTTCTATCATTGATAAAGAAATCACATATCTAAAATCAGAACTGGAATCAACTGGAGCAAGTCCCCATAAGTCTAGATGAATAATATCAATGTTATTTTTGTTGATTCTATCATAATTTGAAAATGGAGACCTGGTTTGTTTTGCATACTAACAAACCTCACAAGATGCAAATGATGTATCAATACTAGAGACCACTTGTTTCATAATTCTATCAGAGGAGTGTCCCAATCTGCAATGCCTTGTACTGTCCTCGGAATACATTTTTCTTGCAAAATGTTTTTTTGAGGTTTGATCCAATAGGTACAACCCATGTGATTGATCACCCTTACCAATCTTTTTCCCAAATACCCAATCTTGAAAAACAATTTTGTCAACAGAAAAAATAGCCAAGGAATTATAGGCTTTTGTGATTTGACTAACTTACAAAAGATTCGAATGGGAAAGAAGGAATATGTAAAACTTCATACGGCGTAGCATTAGAAAAAATGATAATATTTTCTACTCCATAAACTGGTACCATAGTCTCACTGGCCAATGACATAGGATTCCTTGAAGACGTGTGTTCAAGTCCTTTGAGTCATTCACAATGGCCAGTCATGTGATCTTTTGCTCCAATATCAACAATCTTTGAGATCAGCGCAAATCCGAGTGTAAATAAATTCATAGCCATTTTAGCTCTATAAACTCATAGAGAATCTAACCAAAATTATTTTATCTCAAGTTTCACTAAAAAAACTCCATGTATTTAGGGAGTTCTAAAGTGGTTTTGTGGGTTTAGGTGATATTTCCTGCAACATCAAAACTTTAGCAGTTTTTTGGCTTTAAATGGACATCAATCCTCAAAAGAACCATGCAATAGATTATCTGGATTGTTAGGGAATTCAGTGAAGAATTTGCCAATTTCAGCTTGAAATACCTCTTGAATTGAGAGAAACGGACCATAAAGTGAGCTGAGATCATTGACACACTGCAACACATCAAACTTTCTTTAACCCTCCCCTTTGGCTCAAATATAGCATGGATTCAAGCAAGGAACCCTCATGATATATACATGTAAACAACATGAGCATCACATAAAGAAAAAGACTCTCCAAATTTCATCCCATTTCACCTAGGAATTTTGGATAAATGGCCAAACGAATGAGGGGTATCAACCTGTATTTTGCCGTCTTCTAGCCGCAGTGAATACTACCCACAGTAGCACGTGACTATTATGCGACCACAAATATCTGTTTAGAAAAGATAACAAACTGTATGGAAATGATTTTGGGGGTTTTATATCATCACACCAAGTTTTGGCTCCATCGTTACCATTTTTCGAGGCTCCCTTTGTAATAACCCACTGTTTTGGTACTTCCAGGACATTGTCTGTGCTACTGAAAATGCAACTTGCATATATTGGGCTCCCAATATCAGAATATTTTGATTTTTGGAGGGTCTCCTAGATTTCAGAGTCCATCTTACTGAGGTTTGACATACCACCCTTATTAACTATCCATGTGATTACTTCGTGTCACAATGGAGCCCGAGGCCCATGATCTTTACGTGTGAGCTCCTCCAACACCAACTGCAAGGTTATTCAGAATTAGCTTCTATGTGTGATTGTTTCAAGGGACCATCTGAGACTTTTTTATATTTTCAGCAATTCTAGTTTATATACTGATTTCATATCACAGACAACCTTGCACTTTTGCAATTGGTGGCTAACATTGTTTGGAAACCATCATCCGTCCTAGTTTTTAAGGGTTTGTAGGTAAATTGTGGCTCTGATGCCCGTTCCTAGGTTCTAAGCTGTGACTGAATTGCTAAGATATGATTCAATCATGTACTCCATATATGACGAAACTGATGTTGGATGCTCTGATACAAAAATACGCCTGAACAAATTGCCCCCTAATGTCGAGCACTTTGGTTGAAGTGAAAAGCAAGACTTTTCAATAATTTGGAGATCTTTTGATAATTTGCTCGCAAATCAATCATCTTTATTGTGTCAT
Organism: Amborella trichopoda; assembly: GCF_000471905.2. The sequence goes on from NW_006499855.1 coordinate 1,362,393, forward strand.
CCAGGAACCTTTGTGGCTTGAATCCTGGAGCATTTTGACCAAACAAGGGGTTCTACCGATGAATGTATGCTCTCCATCTATTATCTCTTTGCCTCAAGCACTTACTTTTGCAGTTTAGGGGGCCATCACATGCAATTGGCCATAGTCTAAGATATATGCAATTATTTGGTCATATATCTTAGACTGTGGCTAATTCCTACAAACATACATTGTAGTCACTTTGACTAGCACTCATGGAGGATATAGGGTAAGGAAAACCCTTGAGAATTTTGTTTGCAACCTTCCGATTGCCTTCAATTTTCATATGAATTGGACAATGTAGGTGCCCCTAGAGGGTTTTCACCATACGTTGCATTTTATTTTTTTTTAATTGTATCCATGGGTTCTTTGCATTCCACTATTTTTTATTTTTACTCAAAGTGCCCTTTCCGAGTTTTTGCTGCAATTAATTTATAGACATTTTTACCTATGGTGGTCCTTTGGTTTTTTACTATATCTGGTCTATCTTTATTTTATTTCTTTTTTCTTTTTCCTTTTTTACCTTTATTTGGGGGTATTTTTTAAGTAAAGAACCCAACACTAGTTTCGATAGACATAGACAATGGAACTGGATCACATATGGCAGTCCACACCCGATAACATTCTTAGAACCCAGGGGCAGGCATCCAGGATGCATCCTACCCAACAAACCCTTAAAAGATAGGGTAGATGATGTCTCCTTACTCAGGATGGGCCGATGATTGTAAATATCCATGGTCTTCCTCTCTAATCGGAATCCAATAACATATACACCGGAAAACTATTGAAAATCGAGAAAGTGGTGGAAGGCCCCCAAATAGACATATATTGGATCAAAACTTTGAGGATTCTCATTTTTGGGTGATAGAGGACCTCTTGAATAAAAGCTTTAGGCTCTGGGGTCAGTTACGACCCATATCCATCATCATGCGGTTATCAAAAGAGTATGTATGATTAAAGTAAGCAAGAAAGGGCCCCAAACTTAGCTCAAATCTAATCCAATATACTCCAATATGGAGTGCATAATAAACGCCGAGATTATAAAAGAACACCAAACCATCAATACTCAATGGGCTCAAAACTCCCAAGAATAGTAGAAAATGGCTAGAAACCTTTTAACTTTAAAATTTGGTGTCAATATGGCATTGATTGATACTTTGTATTAAAGATTTGAGGGTGGAGCATACTATTGGAAATTGAAATTTGGGTACGATTCATTTTTGGCCCGAAAATACTGCAAAATAGACCATTGCGGTACTCTTTGGAGCTGATTACCACACCCCCATGGGGTTTTGATCCCAGCTTTGGATATGTTGTTCCTTACTACAAGGGCTCTCCGATGATGTATGTATAGGGGGGTTTCGACAACGGATGATGGTTAGAACTTAGACAAAAGTTGAGCTGTTTTTGGGTTTATTGAGTTTGCAGCTTTCATAACCTCGGCCCGGTTTTCCAACGATTTCTCCCTATGAGAGAGGAATTTTCTGATGGTTTTGACCTTGTGAATTTCCGAACCAATTCTCTTCCCGCTCATATATGATACTCCATGATCAAGTCGAAGATGGGGGATGATCTTGAAGTCTACTTTTGATCAATACTTATAATATTGCTGAAAATCATGTTTTAGACAAAATAAAAGACCCATAACTTGTCCAATATGTGGTTTTCTGGTGATTCTTGTGGCAAAACATCCATGGCATCGTTAAAGAAAATTAATCGAAAATCAGGTGACACGAGCAAAGATTGTGTTTGGAAAGAGACTTTTTGCTGATTTTTTTTATCTAAACCACAAAAAGATCCATAATTCCCTCAAATCTTGGAGTGGTTTGGCTGAAATTTACTTCAAAACGATTGTGGTACAATTTTTTATGATTTTATGGTGTTGGATCGTTCCTCCGCCTATCAAAACGACGAAATAAAGGTATGAGGTGATGGGTGCAAATGAAACCAAGCTTTTCAATTTCATATATCTTGATATTTTCATCATTTTGACTCTAATAAAAATACCATTTCTTAAAGTGACAAGAAGATAATTTGATTTTTCTACCCATATATTCACTTAAAAGTTAATTTTCCACCCATATTTGAAACCCCATACACAAGAGGCCCACCCTCATGCATTTTTGAGGTAGTAGACCATTTGTTAAGTTCAGAGTGTAAAGAATTCTAGTGAAAGATAGAGAAATCCTAACCTAGAAGTTAGTAAGATGAACTTGAGAGACAAAGAAAAGGCAGAGAGATGCTCACTTAGAGAAGAAATCCTAGCTTTAACTCTAGGCTTCCTTATGTTAGAGAGAGAAACTCCAACCCCATCCAAACCTTAGTAAGTCATACTTCATATTGAACCCCAAAGGTCGAGAGAGAGAAGAACCATCGTGGATCTGCCTACATGATATGAGCCAGATGGTCTAAGAGAGTTTTCCTAACCGAGCCTAAGAGATTCCCAAACCCAATTTGCAAGTATTTATTTGCTTTATTGAAAATTTTGTGTTTTTTATTTTCTTGTCAGTATTTATTTTAACTTTTTAGGGTTATTCATCTATTGTCATATACACAAGCACACACATGAAAATCAACGCTCTTACTTTTCTTTTTCCTTTTTTTTTTTCTTTTTGTATTAAGCCTTTTAACTTCATGTAACTAAAACCAATATGTGTGACGGCCTTTTAAAATCACGTAACCAGCTAGAATCGGAGCCGGACCCGAATAGTATTTGGGTCCAAGTATTGGACCAGGAACCCGTCGGGTCCAAATATTAGACCAATATTGTACCCATCGGATCCCGGATCTACACGCCGGGTCCTGGGTCTGGTCAGGTAGATTGCCATCCTATGACTATGAGCTTCTTCTTTTTTTTTCCCTTTGTTTTTTACCATCATATGTTTATTTTATTGGCAACAAGGTCACAATCACCCGCCATTAGATTTCAAGCTAAAGATAACTATGAATTCCTATTTTATAAATCCTTAATATACCCAAACGAATAGGGCTGATAAGTTCGAGGTTGAGTCCAGCTGGACCCAGACCTGGACCTGACCGTCAGATCCAAAAATTGGACCCATACCCAGACCTGAGATCGGGTCTACCCGTCAAGTCCTTGTGCCTTGTCTTTTCCAATGCCATCCCTAATGCTTCCTCTATTTCTCCCTTTTTCGTAGAATACTTTTTATTTTTTTAGAATACTTTTGGAACATGTTGATGACTATTTAGTTGGAGGAGTACAACTTTTCAAGGGAATATCTTTTTTGGGGAATAAGTTGGTAGAATTTTTGGTTAATGAGATTCTTGATTTAATCAAAATTTTGGTAAGCTTATCTCATAGCCAAAATTCAATGGTTTCAAGTCAATGACACTAATGATACTTTCAAAAAAGTTTGAAGGATAAAAATAGAAAATAATTTTTTGGTAAACTTTTTTATAAAAAATAAAATAGGTATTTAAATTGGCGAAGGTCGGCAATGGACCGAGCTGCACAGCCTGACCCTAAAAAACAATGAAGGTCGGCAATGGACCGAGCTGCACAGCCTGACCCTAAAAAACAATGCCTACGATATAACATATCGCCCTAGTGTCATGTCCGTATTTTCACTTATTTTTCTTTTTTTTTGCTTGGCCTTGCCCAACCCATCATATAAGAGTGTTGGACTAGGCTAGGGCCCAAGTCCAAGATGGGCTGGATCTTGACCCATCACCAACCCTGATAACAGCTCCATAAGAACATGGGATTTTTAATATGGAAAAAGATGTACACCTACTCTTTAAAATTGTAATCCTAAATAATTTCCCCGGCCCATAAAAAGCCCACGAATCTTCTTCAAGTTAAAAAATAATAACCTATAACACTTTTATGCATCTTTTTCATTGTACACATTACAATATTTGTCTTCTTTTTTTTTTTTTCTAATACCTCTACATCAAACCTAGAAAAGTTCCCCATTTCTTTCTCTTTTCCTCACCTGTGAAACTCTTTCCCCTGTCTCTCTCAAGCTCCTTTGAATCCTCTTGTCTCTCTATTAGAAAAAAGGAAAAAGAGGTCAATATGTAATTTAGACAATGAAAAGAAATATTATTTCCTATGATCTTTCCATTGATACGGAGGATTATTTAAGATTATAATTTTAAAGAGGGGTACACAAATATAAGCTCATAAGAAAATAAGAGTTTTTTTTTGGATATTAAAAAACTTATGAAACTTCTTTATTTACTTATCAAAAGTAAGGCGCGGAGGCAAAGCGATAAGAGTGATGCCGACTTGGGCAAATTGTGGTCCGAATAGGAAACTTCTTTGTTAACTTATCAAAAGTAAGGCGCGGAGGCAAAGCGATAAGAGTGATGCCGACTTGGGCAAATTGTGGTCCGAATAGGAGAACCACTTTCCCTATCGACACGTGCGCCCGCACCAAACGAGATTAGGTTTTGGTTTTGGTTTTGGTTTGTGCCCAACGTTGTGAAGGTGGATATCCACGTAATTGTCAACTACCGCTCTTGTTGGCCCGGGAAAAATTGGGGCCACTTTTGTAATCTACTTGACTAAGTCTCTCCTGCGAATTGATTGGAAAAGTAAAAAGTTTTTTGTGTCATGCTGCTATATTATTATTTTTTTTAGTTTTTTTATAAAATATTTTGACATCAAATTTGGTCATTCACTCCTCTCCTAAACTTGCATTTGTAAACAAATATAAAAGAATATTTCAGATAAAATAAAATGACCAAATTCCCCTAAAAACTTTAAGGGTATTTTGGTCAATTTATTTTATCATAAATATTTTTCGAATTTTTTTAAGTGCACCCTATCGAGATGATGGCACGTACCAAATTTTATATTTATATGATTTGTAGAAATAAAAATAAAAATAAAATATTGTGACGTATCAGATTTAGATGAAACAGTTAATGACTCACTCGATCTAAATTGCACATCTGGATGGGAAAAGAGGATGTAACTTATGTTTCACATAGAGAAATTATTGTTTATCAAATGTTTTTAAGGAGTAACAAAGTAGAACAATAATGTCTAATGTGGGCATGTGAGTTGGTCATTAGGGTGGAAGGAAATTGAAGAATGAGCTCCATCTTGCATGGAAAAGTACATGAACAAAGTAACATCAAGAGCACCAGAGTTGTTCTTGTTCTAGAGAGACGAAATTCGCAAGAAAGAAGAGTTCTAAAAATAATGTGTACAACCATGATACAGTAGGAGAAGTTTGACTCCTATATACATGGGAGAAATGTCATTTAAATTTCAGTCAACATGGTTGTTCATTGCAATTGAAAGATGAAGAGTTTGACTCTTTACATCTCAACTTTAAAGTCACAAATGGTTAATGCCTTGCAACTTATATTCAACTAGGGAATGGGGTTGAGGTCGTAGTGGTAGCACCACTTGAGCTTCAGCTACAAGTTTAGGTTTCCATTCCTACTTACGCATTCAAAAACTCTTAATTATTTTTAAGAATAGGTAGGGACTTGTTATTTCCCTTATCTACCCAAACCTTAGATACATTCCATGGCTTTTGGGGTTTCAAAAAGTGAACTATAGCACCTAAAATGATAGCCTAAATTTTCATCTCGAGCAATTTTATGTGGGGTTTAGCACTTATCGACACAATCTGACTAGCATAGCAGTCCACTAAGAATACTTATATGTGCATCCAAATGAGCATAACACTTTGTTGCGAATTCCCACAATGAATTCCCAAATGTGGCCCTCATCCTGGCTTGGTAGGTATAAAGCAGTGCAAAGCTATAACGAGCCGCAAATCCAAGGTGAGTGTGGCCATTAAAAGCCTTATGAGTGCTTGTAAAATGAAATGATATATCGGAACATGAACTCAGTGGGAGTGTAGTCCCTCATGGACTATACTAAGCAAACGATGTGTGCTGATACCGAACTGTGCTTGCCGGTCTAGGCCAATCGGTTGGAAAAAACCTATATTACTTGGGCATAGAAAATTAACCGATAAGGGTTTTAATGCGTCATCCCTTGATGAGGTCGGAATATGCCCGGATGAGTGAGTCGATGGACTGTGTAACCCTTGTGCGTGGTGGTGGCCTTCAGAGACAGGGGCTAAAGAATCATTCATGTACTATCACACGACATGCATATTGATAGACTGTTGTAGGAAAGCAAGTCACCTTTTGTATGAAAGATACCCCTATGTGCCATAGGAGCTGTGGTCGCATCAGGTCTAGGCGACATTGGCATGTCTCTAGGGGAGAACCTGAAATCCACAGACTGAGATTGTGACCCATTTGCTCATCGGCCAGACTTTGGCGACCTACTAATAAGCCCCTGCATGGACTGTAGATCATGGGAAACATTGAGTCGATTGATAAAACAAGTATGAACTGTAAACCACAGCTGAAGGTGGAGTGCCTCAGATTATTTATTCTTAGACTATATAGATCTTTATCTCATCTAATGAATTTAATTGTGTTTATTTTATGATGATATGCTTTTAGAATTATTATTTGAATTTTTCTAGATCTCTGGATATTTTATTTACAAAATTTTAAGTAATAAAAATAGAGATATTGATTTTTAATGTTTTAAATATTCAAGTTAATTCTAGAATCATTTATTGATTTTTAAATATTTAAAAATAACATTGCACATGAGCCCACCATGCCCTAAATTGGTAAGGGCAACAAAAGCCACACACCCCCATTTTGGGGCTTCCTATTCCCATGTGGTGGCACGCCTTAAGGGTTTCCTATCTTTTATGAGATAAGTAGTTAAAGAAGATTTGAGTAAATCTTTTAAAAGTCTTGATAAGGCTTGTGCATATTTTTGGATAAAACACAATATTATGATTTGTATTATTTTATTTGATTTATATTGATGGGATAATGTTCAAAGGAAAGATAGGGATAAATGTTCTAGTACCTATGTTGATGGGCCATCTATGGAATGGATAGCTCAAATCTTTCATCCCACAAATCACGTTCATGTTCAATCTCACGAAAAGTAACAAACTTTAATATTGTTTAAAACCTATAAAACGTGATTGCTATTTCCAAAATCTCTACACCTTATCTTTTTATTTCTCTCTTAATAAAGTCTCTCTCTCATGAAAGCCCAAAGGGGGCACGCCCCACTCTCTCAACTTTGATCTCTATCTCTCACATTGTAAAAATGGGCTAAAAGTTTATGTTATGGGGTTCTTCTTTCACCCATCTCTCAATTATGGATTTATGGCTAAGGGTTTTAAAGTATAGCAAAAAGAGAATCTATCTCTCTCAAACTAGGTTGCTAAGGGAATTCACCTAAAATTTGAGTTTGTGATTAAAGAGATTCATGTTTTATTGGTGTGACTTGGCCTAAACTTGCTTTTCTGGTTGAAATTGGAGGTTGATCATTGATCTCGTGCCATCAGATGATGATGACTAGGTGTGGGTGTAATAAGGTCAGTTGAGGTAATCTTTGACACTCTTCTTGTCATATTTAATTATATTATCTTTATATTCCCAAGCATAAGAATTGTTGATATTTTCTTTGTTTATTTTTTTTTATTAGAAAAAATTGAATTGTTGATATTTTTTTTGTTTATTTTCTTTGATTACAAAAAATTGGTTTAATGGTATCAAGGTTTTTAAGATCATGGATTTGTTAGTTTTCTTTTCATTGAAGCAAGAGTTATTGTAATAAGACTACTTATAAGTGATCTTTGCCAAAAAAAACAAGAGTTATTGTAATAAGATTATTTGTAAGTGATCTTTTTCAAATGAAAAGAAAAAAAAATAGGTGAAAAAAAAATAAAATAAAAAAATATATTTTCCAGCAAGATGGTATTAGTCTTTCTTTCACTTTTTGTGAGTGTCCAAATTGGCACTTATTTGCCCAACCAAATGGAAATAATGCTCCATTAGGAATACTTATTTGTGCATCGCCCTCCACTGGGAGTTCCACAACTAATTACCAAATATGACTCTTATCGGGTTGGGCAGGTGTTCAGCGGTGCAAAGCTATAATGAGCCGTGAGCCGATGCGACTGTGTGAAGGTGCACCTTAAAAACCATTCCACCCACACGAGTGTTGCACATTTGTGTATTGTGCCAGATACCTTCCCTTCCTAAAACATTCAAGAAGAGGCTATATATTACATTATTAAGGGTGGATATGTGTCGTAATAATATAAAAATGATTTTATGCATAAAGAGAATTTGCGGTACAAGACCTTCAAAGAGAAGAGTTTATGTACGGTAAAATCAAGGAGAGAAATGAAGATTTATTTTGGAAGAGAGATATCATTTAAAATCTTAAATTTTACGATCACATATTATTATCGCTTCTAAATATATAAAATCATGTGAGACTCTCAACAATTATTTAATTAAAAATCATGAGTATTACAACTAATATTAATTCAAATATAAGATAATAACTTAAACTGCAATTAAATATTTTGGGTATATAACCTATACCCATAATAACAAAAATAATATCTATTATATTTGAATGTAATAATAAATAATAATAATAATTTTATTTCATAATATTAATGTAATTCTTCTTATAGTTAGCATTATAATTAAATTTTATTAATAAAGAATTATTATTATTATAATAACTATTGTAGTTACATTTCTAAAAATACTTATATTTCAATGTTGATTATATATTAGTATTGAATATTCAATATCACACATGTGCATGTTATTAGCTATAGTTAAGAAGGATTCACTATTATTCAATGTGATGCAAGCTCGGGAGTATATATATATATATATATATATATATTTCATTATTTCTCTTTCATCTCTTAATGCAGACATCCATAACCACGAGCCTATGCTGCATAGTCAAACTCTCTCCTAGATTAACTTTACAATCTTTACATGATGGTTGATCTACCTTCTTAACTAGGAAAAAATCTAATTGGCTTTTATATGATCCATTTTTATAGGTTATCAAATGTTCATCTCACTTTTTAAAGTAAGTATTTTCTATTGCTAGGTCGTTAGCCATATCAAAATCTAAAATAACCTCAACCATGTATCCCGTCATATCATTTAATATCCTTCTCCACATGGCCATTTAAGTCCCCTCCTAAAAACCTTAGCTCTCCATTTGATATGTCTTGAACTAGTCCATCCATGTCCTCCTAGAATTGCCTCTAAATTCTATCCTCTAGTCCTACTTGTGGTACATAGCCTTAATTATGTTAATTATACATTTCTTTAATACAATTAATAGGAGCCTATCACCTATACTTTTGACATTAAATACTTTATCATTAAATCGTCGTCTACTATTATGCCAATGTCATTTTTATTATTATTCTTTCATATATACCAAAGTTTATAGCCATCCATTTTCTTAGCTTTTCTCTCATTCCACTTAGTTTCCTGTAAACAAGCTATATTTAGTCCCATTCATCTCATTTTATCTATTAACTCCATACTTTTACCTTTTAGTATTCCTACATTCTATGTGGCTAGAGGAATCATATTCTCTTGAAGTAACTTCTTTACCCGTGCTGTCCAGAATGTCTTGGGAACCTTTGGCTATTTTTCACCATAACTGGGCTGCATTGTGGCGTTTCTCTTTTGAGGAATGCCTTAGCTAACCTTTTGCACATTTTTTCACTATATCAGTTTGCGGTACAGTGTGTCACTTATGGGGAGCGCCTTAGCATAAGTATGTATATTCAGAACTCTTGAAAAGTTTTGGCAAAATTTTACGTTGGTTGTCTGCCTAACATAATCCACTTCCTTTACCATAGCTTGGGACGGGTTAAGGAAAAGTTTACGGTCCTCAAGCTTCTTAGACCATAATCATTACAAGTCTCTAAAAGCCCAAAAAAGTTTATAAAAGATGGATTATTGAAAATTTAATTTACACCTCGACTATTCAAAAATAGAAAATTAAAAAAATTAGAGGATGCAATAAAAAAAGGTCTCAAGCATAAAAATCAGATAAATCATTCAATAAGGCATTTTTAAATCAGTAATTATAGTTTTTCAATAAAATAGGACTTTTATTTAATTTTAAACATGACGAGTGGCTCCTATAAGTCAGCCTCGATAGGCTGAGGGCGAGTTACTCGGCTGATCCGAGTGGACTCCACAGAGTCCTTAAAACACTTTACTAGACTAAAATTTCAATGATGATCCTTTCAATCATTGAAAATTAGTAGAGTAACTGTTCATGGTTCTATGAATTTTTACCCCCCTTGTTGTTATAAGTTTGGTTCCATTATAAACTTGCATATGAGACTTATCGCAATTAAATCCTGAAAGTTGAGGCATGTCCTAACAAAAGTCACTGCAACGGTTTGACAGAACGAACATGACATTAGAACCTTTATCACTACTTCAATTTCAAGATACCAAGAGGAAAAAGGCAAGCACATGTTGAATGAGAGATCCTGTTTCTAATGAGACAACAAACAAAATGAAATTCACAAATAACAACAGATTATGAGGATGAATTATTGACCCTAAATCAGATAAAGTCAAAAAATATTTGGTTCCCGTGAACCGTGATACCAAAGAAACCTCAAATTCATGTCGTGAAGGTTCGTGATTTCATAATGCCAAAGTTGACATGGCTCCAACAGGAATCTCAAATTTTCGAAAGGAGTTCTCCAAATCCTTAAATCTGAAAAGGAATTGGGTAAATAGGAGGGATTATCTCCAACAAATTGAGATCATGAACTAGACATCTCAAACCGACTTTGTTTTGACTGCTAAAGAAGATAAAAGGAAAACCCCTCACTCTCTTACACCACGTTAATAGTGAATCTAGAATTTAGTATTAAAAAAATGTTTACTATAAAATATATTTACATAGTCAAAAATAACTTTTTATCATAAATATTTCATGTACTTTGGAAATGGTACATTGATTTTTTCAAAATCCTTCCAAAACTTAATTTCGAATTTAAAAATATTCATTTGACTTTATGAACGATGATTGGACTTTAAAAGTAAATTAAAATTATAAAATAACCTTCTCGAAATTTTAAAATAAACTATTGTTAATAAACTATTTTATATTTGTAAAGACATTTGATGTTAAAAAATATAGATCGGGTCGGTTCCAGGTCTGGCATGGACCCTATTGGGTCAAGCCGACTCAACCTGACATAAAATATATACAATACATACACTACACTATATAAAATAAAAGTATGGTTTGTATAGAGCCTAGGCTCTAAACAATCAAATTAGAGCCTACCTTCAAATAATTCCGAGAAATAGAGTTTTAATACTAAAAATCTTTATGATAGCCTTAAAATATATTTTCACCTTTATTTATAAGTTTAAAGCTTAAAAATAGTGTAGATCGATAGATCTATGACAACTTGAAAATTTTGAAAATTGACGGTCAAAAAATAAGCTACAACTTACAAAATACACTATTTTCAATACGTGAAATCCATTTTTTCTTATGTCCATACATCTTGATGTCGAAATGATCAATTTGAGGATATTTGAGCATGAAAACAACCTCTTTTAGTGAAATTTTTGAGGTTGGCTCTAATTTGATTGTTTAGAGCCTCGGTTTTGTATAAACTTTTTCCATTAAATAAATCTTTTTCTTTTTTTTCCTTTTTTTTGTAATTCCTGGACCAGGGCTTGGACCTGACCAGGTCTAGGTCCGAGTTAGGATAAAAATCTAATCGAGTAGGGTCTAGGTCGGCATTGACTTGGACCCCACCAGATAGCCTAAAATATTTTGGGAAAAAAGAGAAACTGCCAAGGGCAATAGTGGAAAAAATGAATACTTTAATTAGGGTTTCTAATTATTAAAAAGGGTTTTGGGCTTTTGTGGGATGGTGAATAAAAAATATCCAAGAAAGAAGTTGAGATTCGTTTTATCAAATCGCTAGGTTTTTTAGGGCTTATGTTCTACTAAAAAGGCTCTGGTCTTTTTTACATAGTCGAAACTACTATTCTCCAACAAGTTTAGGAAGAAGAAGATAAAGAAATTGATTTCATAGAAGTATCCATATATTTTTCTATTTTCTTGATCTCAAATCTTCAATTTACAGCTAATCGACTTGAAAACCATTGTAATTCTTTTAGAGTGCATTGCAGTTTTTCCCTTATTTTAACAATTTTCCGCGTACCTCGTTAGAATAATTTACGTATGGATCTTAAATATTTTCCTAAAATGCAAAATCTCCAGGCGGAAATTACAAAGATGATCGGTGAACCACCTTTTTTTCTTCTTTTGTCTAAAATTGCCCCTCGGTCCGAAGATTCTATCCTCGAACCGCATTTTAATTACTATTTTTTAGTTTTTCATTAGTAGGGCAGTGCCCAGATGATCCGAGGTTCGAATCCTCTAACTGGATTTTGATTCCTAAATGGTCAAGGTCCCCATCCTCAAACCGATTTTTCTTTCAAGAAAAATGTTAGTATAAGCTCTCCATCCTCGGACCATGCTTTTGTTATTCTAATATGTAGCGGTCTGAGGATGCATAGATTGGACCGCCTTCTTGACCGCTAAGTCAAAGCGGTTCGAGGCTTCGAACCTCAGACCGTCAGGGCACTGACCCTAAAGCCTCGAAAAAAAACTAAAAAAACAAACTTAAAATGCGGTCCGAGAATAACTTAGTTTCTTTATAATTTCAACCAACGGAGCATTTCGTATTTTAAATAAAATTTTAGGGTCCATACATAAATAACTCCCGAATCAAAGTTGCCAAATTTGCACAGGATGATGGAAATGGGGATTTAAGGTCCCATTCCAACATTTAAAACCCTACTCTCTTTTTTTTAATAAAAAAAAAAAAATACTCACACTTTAAAAATTAAAATTATGGGGTTACTCATATGTCATTACACTAAAATAAAGAGATACACATAGGTAACGGAGATTGAGATTCTTGGCGCCCCCTCTTTTCCCTCCTTTGCCTTCTCTCTGAACATTAAACACTTGGATTTTATACTGTGCCATGCATGTGGTTTCTGCGAACTGTGCTTCCTTGTCTCTGCACCAGAAGAACCTTTTGCTGTTCATCTAATAATACTATTCTCTTCTCTCTCTCGCCACAAACACAGAGCTTTGTCCATTTCAGTTTTCAAGGCAAGCCTCATTTGAGTATAAAAACCTCACCATGAAAGCCTTCCAACTCTATTTCACAAGAATCAGAGAGATGGCTGGTTCTAAACGTGGGTCGGATTCAGGGGTTCTCGGATACACAAAGCTCAAATTTTTTGCGGCGATTTTGAAACTGTGGCGGGGAAAGAAGAGAAAGAGTTGTGGGTTCTCGAAAGAGAAGGTGAAAGAAAGGGAAGAAAGAAAAGAGGAGGTTGGGATTGAGAAGGAAGAGATTGGGGGATGGAATTTGCAGAGAGCTGTGAAGGAGCTTCACTTTGGTGAGGCTGATGAGAGAAGGAGAGCAGCCGATGAGATTAAGATGATAGCAAAAGAGAATTCAGAGCTCAAAAAGTCACTTGTGGCCCTTTCTGTGATACCTACCCTAGTCGTGATGAATCGGACGTCTCAGAGCAGAGGCAGTCGGCTCTCGGTGCTTTGATCGAGCTCTCAAAAGGAAGTCACAAGTAAGTTCAAATTGTTTTGTCATTCATTTTTGATGTGTTGATTTGCTTTAGTTTCATAAAATTCTGATTCGTATCTCTAAGATTGATAAACTTTCTTTTGATCGATTAGGAAGCTTAGATTCAAACATAACCACTGAATTTATTTTGAGAGGAACTTTATTACCTTCGGCTCTAATTCGCATTCAATTTCCTTATTATATTGAAAATTGTGGCGGATTCCCTCTTAAATTAATCAAGAGAAATGGAGGACTGCCTAATTTTTACAACTTGACTGTAAATTTATGCCGAATTCCTAACCAAACTTCTTCTGATTTTCTGAATATTTGGGCATAATTTGGGTTGTGTTTCCTAAAAAAAAAAGTTCTGCTAGAAGGACAGAAATTCAAAGTCAAGCCAGAACAGACCCACTTTGACAGATCAACAGTCTCGATCATAATTATGCCCATACAGGTCAACCGTGCTCTTCCACTTGTGTTAGGGAGTGGGTTGGTATGGAGTCCACAACATGTTGACACTTAAAAAATGCACAAGCACTTTTTAATGGTTTAGATTGAACGAGCCTCATCCAAGGGTCAAAATAAACCTCTATTTTTAGTTTTTTATTTAAATTCGGGTTATAGTTTCATTTTTATAAGTAGAATTAAATAAAAAAAATCTTGAACAAAAAATATGGATCAAAATAAAGTTAAGGGTATATTGGTTATTTTTATTTAAAATATTTTTAATTATTTTTATTTAGTTCTCTTTATAAAATAAACCTTCGCCAAATTTCAGATAAAATTTTATTTAAATGAGATATATTAAATTAATTTGTGGCCATTAGATATGGCCTTGTGAATATCATCCATTGTGCAGTCTTCCACCCATCCACATGATGTGGACATGATACTTTTCCTTGGGGAAATTCTGCCGATCTACATCTACATATAGTATATGTTTATATATTATTTATGCATGTGGGACCCGCTATCCCTTTTCAATAAGGTTTTAGAATTTGGCTCAGGCCATAGCTAAAGCTAAGTTATTTGGCCGTGCTCTACCCAAGGTAGTCACACTCATCATTAATCATTAAATTTGAAATCGGGTGGTTAAAGATGTGTCATTATTTAGGCATAAAGTCCAAAACAAAAATTTTCCAATGTTGTCATATACTTTCACCTATTAAATTTCACATCCAATGGCTCAAAGTGATTGTGACCTCCTCATACCAAAAGTAAATAATCTCCTTGTGTTTATTTTCAATAAGAGATGAGAATATTATATAAAAAATGGATTATTGAAAATAATCAATTTATACATTGAGATATTGCACAAAAATCCAAAAAAAAATCATATAAAAAGAAAGCTCTCAAATCATCATAAAAGACCCAAAAATCATATAGAACGGCATCTCTATTTCATATATTAGTGACTGTTTTAACAGGATTTGTGATTCTTTAAGAAAGTACAAGGCGCCGAGGCCGAGTTACTCAACCAAATCCTAGTCGACTCGGCCTGGTCTTGCTTCCGAATGATGGATAATCTAGATGAACTCTCATGTAGAGAAATTATTCGTTTAAGCAAACAGTGGAGAGTGGAAACTTCAAGTAGTATAGAACAGAATACTACTTTGCTGTGCGCAAGTTCAAATTGGGTAGGTTCATCTGCTGTTATGAAAGTAGAATCTTGAACAAATTTCCACAAAATTTCTTGCACATAAATAATTTTATTCATCTTATTCTTCACCATTGTCTAAAGAAAAGTCCCTAATTCTTGTGATGAACAGCAACAAGTCCCTCATGTTGGAGGCTGGAATTACTGAAAAAGTAACTAAACTGCTCGAACCTCCACCAGAGAACCAGACCTGCGAGCAACTCGTGATGCTGCTGCTATTGATTTCCGCCACTGGACAACCCCACCTCAACACCAGGTCCTCCGTCATCCCTTCCTTTTTGGTTGCCACCCTTGTTGACCCCAACACAACAGAGTGCTGCAAGCACGCATGCCTATCCACCCTGCACAACCTCTGCAAATCCCTCCACAACATCGGCCCTCTTGTCTCCAATGGTTCAATCCCAGTTCTTTTAAGGTTGTTGAATGAGGCAAACACATCTGAAAGGGCTCTAGCCACATTGGCAAACATGGTAGTCACAGTTACTGGGAAAAGGGCCATTAAGACAGATCCCCTCGTGCCACGAAGCCTCATTCAAGCCCTCAATGCAAACCATGGCCCAAAATGCCAAGAGCTTGCAGCATACATAATCATGGCTTTGGCACACAATTGCTCGATCCAAAGAGAGAAGATGGCACTTGAAGGTGTGGTCCCCTCACTTTTAGAGGTGGCTCTTTTGGGAAGCCCTCTAGCGCAAAAACGAGCGATGAAGGTGCTCCAATGGTTCAAGGGGGAGGGGAAGGTGGCAGTGATGCCGCACTCGGGTCCACAGGCAAGACATGTGAGACCGACGGCAATGTTGGGAAGGCATGAGAGGGAGGCGGCAGGCGATATAAAGGAGATGGTGAAACAGAGCTTGAATATGAATATGGAGCAGCTACTAAAGAGGGCTAATGCTAATAGCTGTACTTCAGGGGATGGTTCCAAGTTGAAGGCCCTAGTGGTTAGCTCTAGCTCTAAGAGCTTGTCTTATTAATGTGCAAGAAATATGCATGTGTACATAGGGTTCTTCGTCATAGAGGATCCATAATCAAGGGATGGAGAGGGCATTGTGGCCCCATATTTTAAAGAAAGAAAGGGATTGTATACAATGATACCATTTACTCTTGATACAAGGAGATCACAATTACTTATAACCATCCGATGTGAAATCTAATAGTTTGGATGTGTCATAAAGTTCGAAAAAATTTCTTTTGAAATTTAAACTTAATTAATGGAATAAATGCAGCCACCCAATTTTAGATTTATTTGTCAAAAATCGTGGTGACCACCTTATACCAAAAATAAATAAATAGTCTCATTGTATTCTTTTCTATAACGAAAACCTGGAAATCCAACCATTAAGGCATCAACCATCTAGAGCTTTTACTTGGCCCGTTGCAAAACTTGGCCATTGGCCCAATAGCCCTGTTGAAAATTTTCATAAGCTTTGGCATTTGATGGGCCCCAATCTATAATGAACATGCACGAAGAAAATTGGATCAAAAAAAGGAAAAAAAAAGCTTTATTTTAAGAAATCTTTGATACCAGTGAATTGTTTACTCTCTCTCTCTCCAACTTAGGCATGGTAGTCTCTACTTTCTTTCTCTTTTTCTCTTTTTTTTTTTAGGAAAAATTGCTTTAACCCTCAAATATGGACTTTCTAGACACTTTACCCCAACCCAAAAAATTTTAACATATTTTTCCCCAAAACCAACTTTTTAGCTAATACCCCCAATACAAAAAGTTCACTTTTTTTTTTTTTTTTTGACAAAAATACATTTCCTTCACCTAACCAATTATTTTCACTGGAGAGGGCGGTTCGGCATTTAGGAGAGGCGGTCCGACGATTATTTTGATGGACTGGGTGGTTCGGCGTTTCATTGTGACGGTCCCGGGATTATGCTATTGGAGAAATATGCAGTCCGGCATTTTGAAATAGAGGTCTGCATTTTGAAGGGGTAGTCCGACGTTTTAAATAGGTAGTATGGCATTTTGAAGGGGCAGTCCGACGTTTTAAATAGGTAGTACGACATTTTGAAGGGGCAGTCCAGCATTTTAAAGTGGTGGTCCAGCGTTTTGAAGTGAGCAGTTCGGCTCCAGCATTTTGAAGGGGCAGTCCGACGTTTTAAATAGGCAGTACAGCATTTTGAAGGGGGCAGTTCAGCGTTTTAAAGTGGTGGTCCAGCGTTTTGAAGTGAGCAGTTTGGCATTGTACAAGTGCGGTCCGGCGTTTCCTTTTATTGGGATCCGAAAATAATTTGTTATTTCCAAGAAGAGTATTTTCATCAAAAAAAAAAAAAAATGAACTGTTTGTATTGGGAGTATTAGCTAAAAAGTTGGTTTTGGGAAAAAATATGTTAAAAAAAATTAGACGGGCGGTAAAGTGCTTAGAAAGTCCATATTTGGGAGTTTTAAGCAATTTTCCCTTCTTCTTTTTTATCCGTCTCTCCATTGCTCATTTCTTAACTTCTACCCCGAAAACTCATGCGACTCTTACTTCCTTTTGTCTTGTTCTACTCTCTTTTATGCCCCACTCCTTGTTCTTCATCCGCATAAAATTAGACGGGCGATAAAGTGCCTAGAAAGTCCATATTTGAGGGTTTTAAGCAATTTTTCCTTTTCTTTTTTTTTTCTTTTTTTTAAATCCGTTTCTCCATTGCTCATTTCTTAACTTCTACCCGGAAAACTCTTGCGACTCTTACTACCTTTTTTGTCTTGTTCCAACTCTCTTTTATGCCCCACGCCTTGTTCTTCATCCGCATCTCAATATAGAGCCTATCCTATTTAAAAGAGGACTCCGCATTAATGCTAATACTCATAAATTTTAATTATAATAAGATTATGCGGAAACCCCTTTGAAATTAAATTGTGGCTATGGGAAGTTCTGGAGACTTTGATTCTGAGTCTTAAAGACCACAAAAAAACCTAATGAGCCATAGTCAACGTAGACCCAGTTTAATTGCCCTCAAAACCATCCAAAACCCATCCCAAGTCGTAGTAGACCTCGAGAACTTTTCAAGGTCTAAAAATCACTTGAATCGTACTTACCATTAAAAAGTAAGAAGCTTCGGAAGTACAAAAGAAAAAATTACGAAACTGCCTCTGTACGAGTGTGTCGTGCATGGGCTGCAGGCCGTGAATTGTGTGGTCCAATGGGCCCGAGCATCCTAATCCATTTTTAAATAGTTTTTAGGTTGATTTTTTATGCAATATTACAAAAAAAATCTAAAAAATACTCTAATCCGAATCCAATTGGGATTACAAAATTATTACCAATTATTTCAACCCTTACCCTCTAGAAAACCTATAAATAGCCCCTTAAATTCTCAAGAACATCACATGAAAAATAGCTTAAAAATAAGATAGAAAAATCCTTAGGAAAATTACCAGAAAATTCAGACAATAAGGAAAACCTTCTAAAAAATTAGGAAAAATCCTAGAAAGCCTAGAAAATTAGGAAATTCATCCAAAAATGAAAAAAAAAATATTAAAACCTCTAGAAAATTAGGAAAAACCTTTAAAAATGGAAAAAAAAAAAAACCTCAGACAGTCTTAGTCTAAAGCCCTAAGCTCAAATCCTATCAAAATCTCTCTAAAATCAAGGTTAAATCCTAAGAATAAGTTCTCCTAGATCCAAATCTTAAATCCATGCTTCAAGACAGTAATAGAAGGCATGCAAATGTGTAAATTAACTCGCGGTTCTGATACGGACCTCAACTCCGGGTTTCTCAAATATGTGTTATTTTCTTCTATTTTATTTTCTATTTTTGTATTTATTTTATTTTCTGGTTATTTCTTAGATTTGATTAAATTTTAGAAGTGTTTTAAAGTTTTACAAATGGATTCTAGGGCTGGCGTTACCAGTAGGTTTAGAGGAGATCTAGATCTGTGAAGATTTGTGATCGCCCCTAAAACTATAATTTGAGCAATCACACTCTCTCTATTGATTTTAAAAATTTAACTCGTTCCACAAGAGTTTTGCGTTGATTTTGCTTAGAGATCGGCACAAATGGATTTGGTAGTAATTCTAAGGGGACCACTAGGGCCGCTCTTACATGGCTTTCTGAAAATCCTGCTTATCTGGGATGAAGAACTCTAAGAAGATGACAAGGATAAGGGCATGACTCCACTGACTAAGGCACCCCATATTCGAGAAAATCTACCCCTTGAAATAGAAAATGTCAAAGATGATTCAACCGGGGCAGTCCTATCCCCTAGCTTGATAGGAATTGTCTCATCTGATGAAAACACTATAGAGGTTGTCCCATCCAACATACCACTAGGGGCAGTCTCAACAGCCAATGAAAATATAATAGAGGCAGTCTCATTTAACATACCGATAGGGACAGTCTCATCTATTGAAAAGAACCTACAGGGGTAGTCCCACCAAACCACTAGATAGGGGCACCCTCATTTCATGATGATATAACAGAGGCAATCGATGAGGTCCGTGCCTCATCTGATAACTCTCAAAATGTCACAAGGCCATTAATTACTCAAGAGCAACATGAACTTCCAAATGAAAAGGGTTATAAAAAAGGAGTAAGGTGATCACTTGGCCCTCCCTCTCAAATAAGCCAATTGAGACATTTATGCATTGCTTAGAGACCTTACTCCATGACATTAACGGCCAAAAGAGTCATTAAAAATAAATAAATAAAAATAAGTGGAAATGAACTTAGCTAACCTAGCAAGAAATTGAATGAGTAGGAAGCTAAGAGTGACTCTTAAGTATGAAGATCAAGGTTCAAATGAAGCAATTCAAGGAGGAAAACTTCAACGGGAATTCAGCAACTACTGTCAAGGAAGTGTTGGATATCAACCAGAGGTAAGGAAAATCCAAAGATAAACAAGACTAGAACCTCCTTGCTACTTGGAAGAAGGAAGGATGATCGAGTTCTCGTATTTTTGTAGGACGAAGTGCCAAGAAGAAAAAAGCACCATTGATTCTTCTTTTTCTCCTACTCTTTCTTTGTCCTCTTCAAAAGTGAAAAGAAAAGGGAAAAAAAAAGGAAGAGAAAAAGCAAAAAAAAAGAATAAGTCCACCGAACTGAAATTTTGAATAGAGGCCCGAGTGTTGGAAAAAAGGCGACCGGCCTGAACACCCGAAAGGGACTTTAAGGGCAATAAAAAAATGAATAGAAAAACAGGAAAAAAAAAGAAGGAAAATTTCTCTCTTTTCATCTCTTCTGCAATATCTTTAGAAATTCTTCTCAACTTCTCTTTGTCAAGTCAAAATGGTGTCAAAGTGAAAAGAATTTGAAAGCATCAGTCCAGGTAAACTTGAAGGGCCTATAAGAACTTTAAAGGGTAGGTAGTGGAAGACTGAATCTGGAAGTCCAAACATATTTTGAGCACTTGAAAGCTGTATTATATATAATCCAAGACATCAGCTTGATCGAAAACTTAAGAAAACTCTCACTTTAGTTGTGACACAAGAACCAAGTTTGGAAGATGAAGAGTACTTGATAATTCCTTGTCCTGAAGGTCCCCAAGCAAAAGCTTGGCATGCTCGTATCTAGGGGGGGGGGGGAGACTATGTTGTAGCATAAGGCTAAACTGCTTACCAACCTATTTTTTGAAATTCTCCCTCTTGTAAAAAAAATTTCCCCTATGTGTTCATCATATTTCAAAAATCTAAGTTTCTTTGTTAAAATCGTATGCCCAACACCTGGTTTTGTTTTAAACAATTCTCTCTGTTTTCAAAATTGCTAAAAATATTTTCCAAAATGAAGGAGTTGGACAATCCTATACATGATGATACTGTGTTCCTTCTCTAAAAAGATCTTGAAGCATGGACTAAAATCTTTAGAAAAACCCATCTTAGGTAGAACAACCCATAGGTTCCCAAAAACCTTAGCCAGAACCTGTGGATCCCGAGAATTTAGAATCAAAAGTAAAAAAAGACCAATTTAGCCAAAAATTCACCACTAATATTCCTTCTTGAATTCAAAAATGTCATACGAATGAAAACCAAACTAAAAAATAATAATAACTACACTAACTACACTGGCGTCCCAAGTAGCATTGGGGTAACCTGGTGTAAAATTGAGGATGACTACACCGGTGTCTCAAGTAGCATTGGGGTAACCTCAATAAGGAGAAGTCACGGTGTCACACCCCAAGAATTTACAATACTGTTATTCCTGAGATGTGACAGACAAAACATATATACATCTATTGATAGGACAAATTTACAGTGGCGAGGTCTTACAAAGTAAATAAAGAAAGCTAGCACAACACCACTATCTTCCAAGGTTGATCTTGACTAGCACTCAAAAATGAATCCCCAGTTATCCTGAAAAATGTTTACCATAGTTTGATGAGTTTGGCTACTCAGTAAGTGATCATCATAATCCTAAAAATAATCATCATTGAAAGATATCAATATTTTCCAAAATAAGATCTATTAACAGAAATGCATCAACAGTTTCACTTTCAATAAATGCATAATTAAGTATAATCCGAGTAATTGAAATGCTTATAACACTTTTAACGGCAGTACATAATTCAAAGGATTTCACAAAATACCCTACTGGCGTCCCAAGTAGGTCACCTATATACCCCATCAGCGTCCTGATGGGTCCACTTAATCCCTATCGGCGTCCCAGATAGGTCCACTTAATCCCTACAGGTCCACTTATACATCACCGACGTACCGGATGAGTCCACTTAATCCCTACCGGCGTCCCAGATAGGTCCACTTATACCTCACCGGCGAACCGGATGAGTCCACTTGCATACTTAATCTAAATCTCTTTAAACATTCGAAAGCAGCAATATCATGTACTCAACATATCACTGAAATCATTAATATGAATTTCACTTAAACAATTAATAACAGTCACTCTCTATAACATTTCAAAAATAACCAATCAAATATTTTGGGCTCAAATTTAGAAAGGTAGCAGTTTGTAAAGGCATTCTAGCATAATTGCCAATTTAATATGTATAGAAAAACTCTGACAGAAACTCAAAAATACAGAAATTATCACAATTTATGGGATATCAATTCACAAATAAACATTTCACAACAATATTATAATCAATTGCAAAAATGTCAATTTTTAAATAATAAGGCTATCATTTGCACATGAATTTTTACAATGTCTAAATATTTAAAAACAGCAGAAAGAAATCTCACAATTTTACTAAAAGCAGAAATATCACAGTGATTTCTAACAATAAACAAGAAAAATAAATAAATTTATTTTTCTAATTTACAGCATTCAAAATTTCTAACATAGATAAAATATCACAATTTTTATCAAAAAGATTATTTTTCAAGATAATGAGGTCACGTGCGCATAAAATTTATCGCGCCTAAAATTCATGATAATAAGCAGAAATAATTATTTCATTTTATTTTTAAAAAGAATGGATTATTTTTCGAGACAATGAGGTCACTTACACACAAAATTGATAAAATAAAGATCCTAGACGGAAATATCACTATTTATTAAAAATAGACTATTTTTCAGAAAGACGATGTCACTTACACACAAAACTGATAAAATAAAGATCCTAGATGAAAATATCACTATTTATTAAAAATAGACTATTTTTCAGAAATACGATGTCACTTACACACAAAACTGATAAAATAAAGATCCTAGACGAAAATATCACTATTTCTTAAAAATAGACTATTTTTCAGAAAGACGATGTCACTTACCCACAATTATTTGAGAGGGAGCTTCCGATAAAAAATTCGGTTCGAGAGAGAAGTTCACGGTGTTTCGACCAGAGAGAGAAAGAGAGATCTTAAAATTTTCTAGAGTGGGAGTGCCCAACTCCCCTATTTAAATTCTTATAACGTATTATTATAATATTTTATTACGCTCTACCTCATACTTGAGGTGTCGCGTTAAGCGTCTGCTTTTAACATACGAAAACCACGTCCGCTAAAGGACGTGGCGAGCAGCAGGCAGCAAGAAGCAGGCAACAAAAGCAAAAGCAAAGGCAAAGGCAAAGGCAAAGGCAAAGGCAA
>NW_006499855.1:1391395-1404099 GCF_000471905.2 Amborella trichopoda
TTTCTTTCCCTTTTTTTTTTTTTTTTTTTTTTTTTTTTGAAATTTTAGGATTGTTACACACGGGCTCAAAGATAACATGGTTCCTGCTGACTATCACTTCGGATCCCGATTATCGGAGACCTCTCAATGCCACTGCCTCAAAAATAATGCAGTGCCAATTCGATGTCTTATAGATAAAAATATCCATCGGTGTATTGTCTTCCCAAAGGACACTAGTTATCCAAAAGGATGATCCCTCAATTTTCTTTCCATCGGGTCTTGGTTGTATACTTCTTTGTCATTCACTTGGGACATTATATACTTCTTTGCCATTCAACTGATGCCCCATGTGAATGGCAAAGAAGGGCAATTATAGACACCCCCTTGAAATTTTGGATAAAGAGATTATTAGAAACCCTGATGTCATAAGGACCACATAGAACCTAATATGTCATAATGAGTTTAGACCTAATTTAATTATCCCAAAAGCACTTGAAACTTTATCCCAAGCCATAATAGGCCCCAAGAGCTGTCCAACTGTCAAAGAATCACTCAAATCGAACATTTCGTTGGAAAAATATGGCCTCAAGAGGGGGGGGGAGGGATATGTTATTGGTCCAAATGACCCAAATAACATGGGCGCGACTCGACGTGTGGTGTGCGGACCACTCTTGATAGGTGGTGAGTTAGGCCGCACAGCATGTTGTGAGTCCAGCCATGTGACAAGTCGCGTGTCATGTGGTTCGATGGGCCCAAGACAACCGATTTTCCATCCAAGTCCTATTTTAATTAGGATTTCATAAAATATGAAATTGACCTTTTTTTAATCAAAATAGAGCTATGAGCAAAATTTCGAGCCTAACCCCTAGTCTAAACCTATAAATACCCCCTCTAAATTCCCAGAAAAATCTTCCAAAAATTCCCTAAAAAATCCTTAAGAAAATTCCCAAAAATATTAATAAATTTCTAGAAATTTTAAAAAATTAGGAAAACCCTCCAGAAAATCAGGAACAATCCTAAAAACTTAGTAAAAAATCCTAGAATGCATAGAAAATTCAGAAATTCATCCAAAATACCTAGGAAAATAGGAAAAATCCTAAACCTCTAGCAAATTAGGGTAACCTCTAGAAAAATAGGGAAAATCCCTATAAACTTATGATAGTGCTCCTAAGCCCAGATCCTCTAAAAAATATCTCCAAAATTAGAATTAAATTCTAGGAACAAGTTCTCCTTGATCCAAACTAAAACATCAGAGTCATACTTCAACAAAACAAGAGAAAGCATCCAAAAGTGTAAATCAACCCGCGCTCTTGACATGGGCCCCCAACTCCAGGTTTTCCAAGTATGTGATCTTTTTCTCTATTTTATTTATTTATTTATTTATTTCTTTCTTTATTTTTATCTCTTATTCTTATTTTCTGGTTATTTCTTTATTTCTTAGATTTAATTAGGAATTCTAGAGCTTCTTAAGGTCTTATAAAATAGATTTTGGAGTTGGCGCTGCCAATAGGTTTTGAACATGACTGGATTTGTAAAGATCTGTGATGCCCCTAAACTTATAATTTGAGTGACCCCATTCTCTACTGATTTTAAAAATTTAACTCATTCTGCAATAGATTTGAGTTGATATCGCTCGAATATCAATACAAATTTGAGTGTAAACGAGGTGCATTGTTAAAAAAAAGGGACCGCCCAGCGCCTAGGCGGTTCAGAAGGCGTGGGCACATCGCCCAGAACTGGGCTGCCAAACTGGGCGGTGGTCCCTGGGCGGCTACCCAGCACCCATACCTATGCGGCCGCCCAAGGCCTGCGCCCCGCCCAGAGGCGAAAAAGTACTTCTTCTTCTTCTTTTTTTGTTTTTTCATGATATAAAAGTTTAGAATGATGAGTTTTAGCTTCATTTGAAACTTAAACCTACAAGAACCCCTTTAAGAGAGAAAGAAACCTAAAAAAAACTACATTTCATTGGATCGAATCATCAAAATGTTTCTCAAAATTTGGAGTTCGAGCAACCAAAGTAAGTGCATTTTTTAGATTACTTGCTTTATTTTAAGATATCTTCTTTAGGAGTTAGTTAGAGTAGAGATCTAGGTTGGAACTATGGATACAACTCGAATCCAAATGACAAAAATTGCATTAGATGCAATTTTTTTGAAAAAGATACAAAAAGAGGCATAAACCGGTTTAAGAAACATCTTGCCGGTATTAAAAGGGATGTTTCCCCTTATAAAAATGTTCTTAAAGCTGTCAGAGAGGAGATTAAGCGATTTATAAGTTATGTAAAACAAAAACAAGAACAAAATCCTTATCGTAGGACTATTTCTATATATGCTACTTCTAGAAGAAGTGATCCTGGTTGAAAGCATGGGTACAACCCAAAACCAAATGATAAAAATTGTAAAAGGTGTAATTTTTATGAAAAAGATACCAATTGGGATATTAGCCGATTCAAAAAACACATTGCTGATGTTAGAGATAATGTTGCTTCTTCTACAAAGGTTTCTGAAGCAGTTCGAGATGAGATTAGATATTTTTTAAATTATGAAGAACCAGAAAATGATGAAAATAAGCCTTGTTATATGGAAGTATCTTCTCCAGGTTCTAGTCGAAGTGGTGATCCAGATTGAAAGTATAGTTATAACCCGAATTCAAGTGATAAAAATCGTATTAAATGTAATTATTGTGGAAATGATATTAATGAGGGCATTTACCTATTTAAAAAACACCTTGCTAGTATTAAGGGTGATGTTGCCCCGTGTAAAAATGTTCCTGAGGCTACCAATGAGGAAATTATATAATATTTGAGTTTAGAGAAGCACAAAGAAAATGGTAGAGCAGCTAAGACTCTTAGGATCTCATCTGCAGACTGCACATACTAGTAAGAGGAAGGTAGAAGAAGCGGAGGAGGAAGAGGTAGATTCAGAACAAACAGAGTAGGACAAGTGTTATATTGAAGAGCGAGATGACTCTGATGATGATGGCCTCGACTCTTATGCATATGATGAGGCTTGCCTTACTGATATTCCCTCCTCTGATGATGATGATGATGATGACTGAAGACTCTTGCCTCTTGGTGTTGAGTGTTGAGTCTGTTAATTGTTGTGTCGCGTCATGCGTGTTGACTTTGCTAGACTGTATATTTTCTTAATTTTTGTATATTTCTGTTGTGTTGAGTGTTGACTTTTATATCCTACACTTACATGGTTTTACAGATTACTATTTTAACCATATAGATTATCAAAATTCTCTTCTCGATGTTCTTTTTTTTTTTTTTTCAACTTGGAATACGATATATTGATAATTTGGTATGTTTTTTACTTTTTTTCAACTGGGTAGCTGCCCAGGTTCTAGGCGCCCGCCTAGGCGCTGGGCGAGCTGGACCCCCCAGGCCGCCTAGGACCGACCTAGCACTTTTTGATATACTGACAAGGTGCAGCCCTATGGACATGCATTCGCAATTCCTGCGAATGCTGGGTTTATCTATTTTACCACACATGCATAATTCTTTCAAGTGGATCATACTTGAAAAAGTAACTTCCCATTTACACTTGCATATGCACATGTTAGCAACTATTGAAGGAATAAAATATTGGAGAATCAAAAGTTGCTCTAATCTATGGTCAGATGAATGAACTGTTGGGAGCTCGTATGAGAGTTAGTTTAACTACCCTATTATTGTTCATGTCCACTCAAAGCCCAGTCTTCTCACGCATAGCTTATACTTATATTAGTTCTCGAGCTATAGATATTCTCATATCCATGTAAGTATTCATGTCCTACTTTACACAATCATGAGGTACAATTGCACCAACCTTGACTAGAGGAAACCCTCAAACCTCTCGGCCCAAAAGCCCTCTAAGCACTCATTCCTCATGATTCAGGGTTTTGTGGCTCTCTAAATCCTAGTTTGCAAAAATCTAATGAGACAAAGAATTATTGTTCACTCATACTATAATGAAGAACTATCATAGAATGACAGAATCAAGGCCTTGAAAATCCATAACTCCAACATCTCCTACTTTGCCTCTTGAAGCCTTGAATTAAATCAACATGCATTTTCATTCACTCATTTCTCATATTCGTCTGATTAAACTATGCCCATGCGTGCGAATACTCACACTTATTCATGCTCATGCAAATACTCTCACATCATTCATCTAGGCTCATGCAAATACTCACGCATATCTACGTGCAGATGTTCATTTCACTTGTAAAAGCATTTACTTCTCGGATTCTCTTAAACCACATGTAAAGCATTTGCTTCCTACCCTTTTGTCATGGGAACCACATGCATGACCTCAGTGGGGATATAAGCCAAGTCTACTTCTCCATTTTTTCAATACCTTGTGTTAAGGTGGCAATAATTCGTTCTGATGTACTTCGAATGGCTGTGAGGCCTTGGTTTCTTTGCTATGTTGCTTGACTTTCACATATGATCCTCACCATTCTAGACTTCAACCCCACTTCCTAAGCCATCATTCTCCTTAGTTGCTTACAGTGCCTCTTGCTGGTGTTCTTTTGTCGAAGATCTTTGGTGATGGTGTCGAAATCAGAACATCTAAGTTGAAATCGCAGGAAGAGCCAATTGTAGAGAGGGCATATGAACGGATGTCATGGTTTTGGTATTGGAAATAATAGCTTTTAAGGTTGTTACTTGATTGGGATAGAGTCAAGGTGCTATTAGATTCATAACCCAAACTGGATAAAGGGGTTTTTGACGTCTTCACTCTCAATGGATGATATAAAGGATCTTCTAATGTCATGACCCTTGTTGGATGAAGTCAAGTAGCCTTTATATCATCACCTGACTTGAACGAGTTAGGGGTACTTTTTATATCTTCACGTGTATCGGACTATTTAAGGATGCTTTTTAGGTCTTCACATGTATCGAACGGAGATACAACAACATTCTTAAAGAACGAAAGGGGGATGCTTTTAACATTTCAAGTTCAATTCCTACCACTAAACTACCCAAAAAAACAAAAAAAACTTTAATTTGGATATGTTGAAATCAAAGTTTGACACTTACGAGCAACAAAGAGCTATTTTGAGAAAAATAAAAACTAGAAAAAAGTGGCATCCTATAATAATAGAAAATGTTAGGGATATTTATAATAGAAAATGTTAGGGATATTTATAAATCTTATAGGACCCTCCCACACCTACAGGCCTGGGACCCCAACACATCACCCTTAAATTTCAATCCAAATCTCAATGTAAGATTTGAATCCCTCCCCTTCTTCTCCCTCTACCCAGCCTCTGCTTGTGCCACCCCTCTCTTCTCCCATTATCGAATGCAAAACCCTTGGGAACAACACATAACCAAAGTAACTCAAGCTCAAGAAATCCCCAACTGCTTGTTAAAAAATATCAAAAGTTTTCTTCCCATTTTCAGGTAAGTCATTTAAAGCCAGAGAAACCTGTTTATTTTTGGTTCATTGGCTCATAATCCCCATAAAAATGGCTTTTCTTCTACATTTTATTCAATCGCTGAAAATATAAGACATTGGTTTTCATCACAAGCAGTTTTAGCTTCTATTGCTTCACCTCAAATCAAAGATTGAGACCTTTTGAATACCCAATTGACTGAAATTGTATTGAGGAGCAAATGGTCTAAAGAGACTGAAACTTAATTGAAAACCACAAATTTCTCACAAAATGAGGGCATGAATCTAATGCATGTGGTTAAAAATCGGAAGGGGAATCCTCGTTCCGCAATTGGGTTTTTTTCAATTGGGCTTCAAAGGCTATAGATGGTAGGCTTAGTTCTGAAGCATACAAGGGGTTTGATCAAAACTATGAGAAAAGAAGTACAAAACATTTCAAGAGGAAGCCTACAAAGTCATTTTGAAAAAATTTAACGAAGCAAAATTAGACAGTTGCTAAAAAAGTGAAGGAATTGTTTCGGAACCTGAGTCCAATTCATTTGGTACAAAAATACTCGCACAAATAGTTAGGATTGTCAATAAATGTGACTGAAATGAAGAAGCAAGTAAAAAATTCGGTTCATTGGACATTTCTTTATCTGACGAAACGGTAGTGAGTATTTTGGTGCTTCTCCCATAAAAGCTTTGAAATTCTTTCGTTGGGTTGCCGAATAACTATCTTTTAAGCACAGGGAGAACAAGTACAATGCAGGGATTGTTCTTCTGGGGCTAGAGGATTGCATCGATAAATTTTGGATCGGTCAAGGAAATGCATCAGGAAGGCTATGGTATTTTAATGAGGCATTGGATTTAGATGTTTATACTATAAACGGTCCAAACAAGCCTTCAGTTCATGATTTTTCCATGCTTAATTTCTTTAGTTGGATTTTGCATTCGATAATGGCAGAAGAGAGAGACCAAGGAGAGAGATTAAACATAGAGGTGAAGAGAGATGGATGGGGGTTTCCAAAACCCATATTGAGATGGGAGAGAGAGGCAGAGATGTACGGAAGTGCTAATGCATATGGTCAAGGGAAGTACGGATGAGAGGAGAGAGTAAGAGAGAGAAAGAGTTACTAAAAAAAAATATTTTTTTAAACAAAGAATGGGAGGGATTCAAATCTCGCATTGAGATTTGGATTGAAATCTAAAGGTGACGTATTGGGGTCCTATGCTTGTAGGTGTGGGAAGGTCCTATAAGATCATTACTCCTCTAAAGAGTATATACCAAAAAGATGAGTAATGATTCTCCAGGACCGGACTTGACTTTTCTATAGATCTATGTCAAATTTAATAGTGATCATGTGAGATCCTACACACATGAGTGGGAGAGGATCCTATAGGATCATTTATCCAAAAAGAGATATTTATCTTAATTTATCCTAAAAAATAACAAAAAAACAACAACATGGGAAGCAATTTCCCCAATTCCAAATCTCCCAAATTCTATTTTTTAGCATTCACTATAGACTTTGTCTCGCTGCCATTTCCAATGCCGGATGGGACCAATGGAGTCTAGCCCTATCGACTCTCTCTGTCTTTCTAGACCTTGAGCAACATTTTGTTTCCTTGGTTCTAATTTTCAAAGCCCAGGCTTTAAATTTTAGAGTTATGTTAGGGTACTCATACTTCTGAATATTTATTTAATGTACTCAATATTTTTTTACACTTGATACCTTTACCCTACCATTTAGCAATTTTTATATTTAGAGTTATTTTATATAATTAATCAGGGGTAAAATTGAAAGTTTTGATAGCAAAAAGAGCATTTATTAATTATAATAGAAGATGATATATCATGACATTACCTACATGAAACAATGATAGCTTCTTAACCACTAATAAATCTCATTAGTTTTTTATAAAAATTTATGTTCTACACATTTTAATGACAAAAAATATATCTACTAAAAAGAATTTATATTATAAAATAAAGGTATATAAATATCCAAAAAAAAGAAGAAAAAATAATACATTTAAGATAAGGGTGCAGTTTGTATAGAACCTAGGCTCTAAACAATCGAATTAGAGCCTACCTTCAAATAGTATCGAGAAATATGGTTTCAATACCGGAAATCTTTGTGATAGCCTTAAAATATATTTTTATCTTTATTTATTAAGTTTAAAGCTTAAAAAATAGTCTCGATAAGTGGATCTATGAAAAGTTGAAAATCTTGAAAATTGACGATAAAAAAATGTGTTACAAAATATACTATTTCCACAACTTGAAATCTATTTTTTTTCTCATGTCCTTGCATCTTGATGTCGAGATGATCAATTTGAGGATATTTTTACATCAAAACAACCTCTTTAAGTGAAATTTTTGAGGTAGGCTCAAAATTGATTGTTTAGAGCCTCAACTCTATATAAACTTTTCCCTGAAGATAATAGTCACTCATAATATAACCCTAAATTTAAAGAAAGGGAAAAATCTATATAGAGCGGAGGCTCTAAACAATCAAATTACATCCTACCTAAAAATTTTCATTAGAAAATGTTGTTTTGATGCTCAAATATCTTCAAATTGATCATCTCGACATCAAGATGCATGGACATGAATTTTAAGTTTTGAAAATAATGTATTTTATAATGCATTTTTAGATCATCAATTTTCAAGATTTTCAAACTTTCATAAATCTGTCGATCTACACTATTTTTGAAGCTTTAAACTTTATAAATAAAAATAAAACTATATTGAAAGCTCTCGCAAACACTTATGGTAATGTAACTACATTTCTCGAGGCTATTAAAAGGTGGGCTCTATTTCGATCGTTTAGAGGCTGGTTTCTTTACCAATTGTACCTTTAATAATAATAGTAAAAAAAAACCGGCTATCCCGGTAGGCCATTCCCAGCCCTATCTTCAAAAAGGTCCCGTAGCCCGATGCGTCCCGTGGGCAATGATGCAACGAGCGATTAAAGGATAGCTTAGTTTTCCCGGCCGCTTCGATATATAGAATCAGATACGGTGAAAACCCTATTTACTTTCTTTCGTTGTGGCGCTCTTCGCGTTTCCCTTGCCCTAGTTCCCAGCTTCCCATCTGCACCCTTCTTCCCTTACCTTCTCATTTTCCATCTGCACCCTTCTTCCCTTACCTTCTCATTTTCCATCTGCACCCTTCTTCCCTTACCTTCTCACAGAAGAGAGACATCCCTTACCTTCGAGACAGAGACCGTCTTTCCCCTACTTTGCATAGAGACCGTTTTTTCTTACCTTTGCACAGAGACCGTTTTTCCCTACCTTTGCAACGTTTGCACAGATAGATATAGAGAGCGTTTTTCAGATTCAAATAGAGGGAAATGGATTCTAAAAAGAGAAAGACTGAGGAGAATGGCTCGGGCACAATCTCAGTGGAAGACGCTCGCAAGATCATAGAGCCTTTCACACAAGAGCAGCTTCTCGACATCCTTCAGGAGGCGACTGCTCGCCACCCTGATGTCCTTGACCTGGTGCGTGCCATTGCTGACCGTGATCCCACCGATCGCAAGCTCTTCATCCGAGGCCTTGGCTGGGACACCACCACCGAATCCCTGCGCACCCTCTTCTCTCAATATGGTGAGATTGAAGAGGGGGTCGTCATCCTAGATAAGGCCACTGGAAAATCCAAGGGTTACGGATTTGTCACCTTCAAGCACATCGATGGTGCCCTCAATGCCCTAAAAGAACCTAGCAAAAAGATTGATGGAAGGATGACTGTGACTCAACTTGCTGCATCAGGCAACCAGCCCTCGGTTCCCTCAGTTGATGTGTCGGCTCGCAAGATATTTGTGGGAAATGTGCCGTTTGACATGCCTGCTGATAGACTCCTCCACCACTTTTTGCAGTATGGGGAGGTTGAGGAGGGGCCATTAGGGTTTGATAAGCAAACAGGGAAATCACGAGGGTTTGCGTTGTTTGTTTACAAGACGGTGGAGGCAGCAAAGGCTGCACTTGAGGAGCCGAATAAGTCTGTGGACGGGCACCAGCTTGTGTGCAAGCTTGCGGTCGATGGGAAAAAGGGCAGACCTCTTGCCGGGCAAGAGAACCCAGTCCCTGAACCCACGGGGCTTGGGGGCCTAAGTGGACCACCAACCAATCCCCCTCCCTATGGGCTTGGTCACTCGGGCTATACTCAACCCGGCATGGCTGGCCCTTCGTTAGGGCACCATCTAAACTCGCCTTTGCAATCATCGGTTGCAACACCTGGGCTTTCGTCATTGAGGGGCGGGGTTTCGGGGCCCATGCCTTCGACGCTTGGTGTTGGTGGTGGGGCTTATGGGGCTGGGCACCATACTTCAGGGTTGGGGGCTTATGGGTCTTCCCAGGCTTATGGGCATGGGGCTGGTGTTGGCTATGGGGGAAGTGGTGGTGGGTCGATGTATGGGCTTCCACCAAGCTCACAAGGTGTTGGCAGTTATCCCGAGCCGGGTCACTATGGGGCCCTTTCATCGACAACCTCATACCAAAGTCAGCACCATCACCACCCACCATCTGGTGCATCTCCGGTTCCAAGGGTGCCTTCCGGAGCAGCTTATCCTCCGTATTACTAGGTAACCTTTTACATTCTTTGTTTGATTTGCATATCATTCTTT
Source organism: Amborella trichopoda (assembly GCF_000471905.2). The sequence goes on from NW_006499855.1 coordinate 1,401,372, forward strand.
GTTTGATTTGCATATCATTCTTTGTTTGATTTGCATATCATTCTTTGTTTGATTTGCATATCATTCTTTGTTTGATTTGCATATCCTTAGCGATCATTGTTGTTTTGTGTTTTGTTATTGGATAGTTTGGTGTGTTTTGTTTTGTTGTTATTGGATCGCTTGGTGTGTTTCCTATGTGATATTTTGTGATGTATTTGTTTTCTTTGCAATTTGCATATCATTAGAATCAGTTTCTTTTTATTGTAATTGGATCGTTTGAAGTGTCCTCTATGTTTGGTGTTTGGTGATTGCAATTCTTGCTTTTTCATTTGGTGATTGTCTGCCCTTCTTTAGTTTCTTCCTGCTTATTAGTTTCCCTCATTGTTATTCAATTTTTTAATTTGTTTCAGGCTTTTTTTGTTTGGTATCTGCATATGTTGCTTTATTTTGAAAGTGGGTTGTTTGTTTTCTAATTGTTTTTCTCACTGTTATTGAATTTTGCCTTGCCTCTTTTTGTTTGGTGTCTGCTTATCCTCCTCGAATTTGCCATTATTATTTGTAAATAATTAGGAAAGTTGGATTGTCAGTTTTCCATTATTATTCTGTGGGGCTAACTTGTAGTACTTCTCTTGTTACTGTCGTTAATTGTTGCTGAACTTTTCTCATGTCCCTGTTATCATTCTTGTTGTCTTTCCTTAGTATCTGACATCTATTGTTTTGGTGTTTGCACTTGTCTCAATTTTTGTAGCTTGTCTTTTTTGTTCCCCAATTTTTAATTTGTTTTTCATGTCAATAACTTGTGACATTAATCGGATGTTCTGTGGCTTTCTTATTTGAAATGTGTAAGTGTGTGCCCTTTTGGGAAGGTGTGGTTTCTTGCTCTTAGTAGTATTTTTTTCCCAAATACAATGGCCGGTTATATTGATTAGATTTCATTTCTAAAAAAAAAACTATTGATTAGATTTCTTGTTTTAAATGTTTGATTTTCTTCTTTGGGTTGGTCTTTGTGTTTTGTTGGGAGTTTTTCAGTGACTTGTAAATTGACCCTTTGGCACATGACCTAGTGTTTGTGTTTGGTTATGCCACACCTAAATAAGAGTCTCATGTTGAGTTTGCATTCAGCCCTTTCCTCATCTCAGAGGCCCAAGCCATAGATGCCCTCCACAATGAGGATATTTGGCCAACGTTTCACATTTTGGAATGTTTTGCTTATTTTCCCATATTCTTGATTTAGTTTTTCTCTTATTTTATTTGGATGGGGAGATTTTTTTTTTTTTGGGGAAGGTGTTGGACTATTAAATTAGAGATGGGAATGCCGACTTAACTTACCTAATGTTAGATTTAATAAGACAGTTCTTTTGTTGATGTGTGTACTTTGTAATACATAAATATATAGGATATGTTTGGCTTTGAGTTAGTTAGCGTACTTGATGAATAAGAATGATTTTTGCTTTTTTATGATTTGTTGCCCAACAAATTGTATATACCTCAATATTAGCTTTTTCAAATTCCCAGCACTGACCAATAATGGCACTACATATGGGTGGATCGATCATTTTAAGTGACAACCACAAGTGTGTGTGTTTCTTAATTGGTGTCTACACCATAATTGAACTTGATGCAAGAGATCCTTAGTTTTTCAGGCATCATCTATGACATAGTAGAGAACATCAATGTATTCAGCTCCTCAAAGAAAATAGCGTTTAAGGCACCTTGTGTCCTTATAGTTTGCAATAGAGGACATGCATGATTTGGATTTTAAAAGAAATGATATTTGAAGTATCCTATGTCCTTATAGTTTGGCTTTTTTGGTATCTACATTTGTGTATTTACATATTAGATGTAAATTTTATGTTCTAACTAGCTACATATAAATTTATATGAAAAAGTTGGATGTTGTGTACAAAGTGTGCCACTTTTCGAAAATTTAGCCACGTATGTCAATCTTCAACATGCCTTTGTCTCATGTTTCCAATAGTTGAAGTATGTCCAATGAGTTGGTGAAAGCCATATCAGGTGTTTGATGTGTTAATGCATGTCAAGTGTATTTTGGTGCATTAGACAAATTTCTTGTTACATGGAGTGTGTGTAACTGTAAATATGTGCTCTCATGGGATTTATTTGCATTCACCATGTGGTGAATGCTATTATCCTTTTCATGTGGCGACTGGTGAATAGTCCCTCTTAGCTTGGATCCTTGTCTCTCTCTCTCTTGATGGTTGCATGCCTTATATCTTTGTATCTAGAACCAACAAAGGGCCATATTTTCTTACTAGATTGAATACTTCATCTCCTCTCTTTGTAACTAGAAAAAGGGTTTCTCTCTCCCTCTCTCCTCATTAATGAAACCCCATGTTTAGGTCTATCTTAGTTCAGATTAACTCTTTCACACCATATAGAAGACTTGGCAAAATTTCCCAAGTTGACTTAGGGGGTTTCTTTGATTGTGTGGAAATGTCTCTCCTCTCTCAATTAGTATGGCCCAAGTCTCTCTCTCTCACACTCTTTCTTTCGATTAGATGCCCCATTCCTGTCTTCAAAACTAGGAAAAGGTGTGGATCTTGGTGTTCTCTTGGGCTCTCTCTATCTCTCTCTCTTTTTCTCTCATTCTCTCACTCGATTCATTAAGTCCCTCTTACTAGGATGGAGGCTGTAAAGGTGTGGATGCTCATCTCTTTCTAAAACTAAGAAACAACCATTTAGAGAGAGAGAGAGAGAGAGAGAGAGAATGTACTGACTAGAAAAAAGA
>NW_006499855.1:1423225-1465494 GCF_000471905.2 Amborella trichopoda
GTATGAAATAGTTTCCTCATAATAAATTAATTTTTAGTAAATAGATTTATTAGATTTATATTTCATATATTTTTTTCTCTCATGTTTGGTAATATTGTTTAGATTTCTTATAAAATTGTTTTATTTCGTTTGGTAAATTATTTGGAAATCTTACCATCCTTGATTCTGGAATGTAAACTATTTTAACTTTTAAATTTTCTTACATATAATGTTGAGAAGGCAATGATAGTTATCTAATGAATACAATATCTTAATGAGCTAGGCTGGGCTGGGATTAAATAATTCATATTAAATAATCTGTTCATTTTGGGGCTATGCTCAGATTTAAGCCTTAAAAATGAATTTTTTCTAGTTCTAAATTTTTAAGATGGTTCTATTATCATTAGACGAACAATGTTAAAAAATAGAAAAATAATAATTTTGAATTTGTAAAGGCCTACATCTTGAAATTCACCAAATAGATAATTTAAATTTATTGTTAGAGATGACTCGTTTTGACCATCGTGGGTACAAATTTAATTTTTTTACATTTTTTGGAAATTTATTATTGGTACAAAACGAATGTATCTGCAATTTTTTGGGTCATACAAATACCGTAATATAAGTTTCTAGATGTACGGTTTCATTATATTATAATGACATAGTGAAATGTATTAAAATGAAATCATTTCTCTGTCTCGGATGGTAATGATGATGATGACATTTTAAAATAATAAAAAAACCTGAAAATTACATGAGTTTTAAGCAAAGTTGCATTGACATCACTATTTAGTCATTGGGCAGCGAAAAGTATCTTTGAGGGTACAAAACACCCTTTTCAATAACCCACATTGAATCATGACTGATTTGCCAGATAAGAAGCATAGTTCTCTATTTTTCATTTATAAATTTAATTTCACGTTAAAGTTGGGGCAGGGTGCACCTAACAAAAATAAAATATGTTGTAATAAAAGAATTAACCGACGTACCCCCGAAACATTCAGGGATATTCTAGTTACTTTTTTTATTTGAAATATTTTCTTTTTTTATTTAATGCACGTGTACGGTTTCCCGCATTTTCTTTTCCCCAAAAGGGATTGTCTACAAAATAGACTATTTATTTTTGCATATACAATCAATTTTGTCTCTTAAATTTTTAAATAAATAGTCATAAGAGTATCACTACAAAAATATAAAGTTCCAAAAACAAAAAATCTCACATTTCTTAACTCACTTCAAGCGAGTTAAACAATAAATGGTCTGTTTGTAGACCATTTTTATTAAAAAAAATAAAACAAACGAGACCATCAAAATGTGTGTATCCACTTGGCGTGGCAGTGTCACATTTCGTATTAAATATGATATGACTCTCTCCAAATCGCCATTCGCCATTGATTTAGTAGGATAGAGCACTACTGACTATATATTTATGTGATCACATGGAAACATATTGTTGCCAAAATTACTCTCGAGGAAAATAGGAGCCATTTCCTTACTCTTTACTTTGACGTAGCTTAGATGGATTTTAGTAAGGGTGAGGTTTGTATAAGTTGCCCTCTTTATACTATATAAGTAACATAAGTAACGGGAATGGTTTCTAAACTTTTTCTACAGCATAGAAGTTCTATCCTCCCCTACCATTCAGCCGTCCAATTTTGATCGAGAGAGTCACTCACTATTTAATCTTAGATCCGACGTCTCAAAGCATTTTATTTTTACTTTCTTTTTATACAAATTGTATGAATATGAAATTTGATATGTGCCATCTTCTCATTGGGATGCACATATAAAAAAATAATTTTTCAATAAAATATAATGACCAAAATACCCTTTGAAACTTTCAAGGGTATTTTGGTCATTTTATTTTATTGAAAATATTTTTTTTCCATTTTTTGCTAGTGCACGTTTAATAGACGAATGGACATTCAAAATTTTTGTCAAAATAGTTTGTAGAAAAAAATTTAAAATAAAATAGAGTAGAGACGTCACATTGTGATTGGGGAAATCTTAGCCCTCCATTCAGAATGGACGGTTGGATACGGAGTATATAAGTTTTATGCTGTCGTGGCAGCATAGAAAGCTTGCCCATAAGTAAACTACACATCTAAAATTTGTTCGGAGATGTAGCTTTGGCGTTGAAATTTTTATAGCGGCTTGAAAATCTATTTTTATTTCCAATTATAAAATTTTAAATATCAAAATAGTACATGTCGAGCAAATCTATAAAAACCTTAAAAATATATATTGAAAATAGATGGCCTAGATAACTTGTTATAAGATTTTCTATTTTAAAGACTTGAAATTAAAAATTTGCAAATAAAGTCGAGTAAATTAGAGATAATTGCATGGGTCAAAAATCAAATAATGGCACATCATTTCCATATCACAGACTTCTACTTTTACCTTATAAAGCATAACATATATATAATATAACAAAATTTCTAATAGAAGATATTTCTAATATATTTTAGGACTTAATAGAAAATAAAAATATATAAAAATATTATATAATATTACACAAATATTATAATAATAATAATGCATGATATAATAAATCTAAGGAGTCGGGCTTCAGTCAAGGCGGTACTAGGTGTGTTTTTATAACACCTCGTCTCAAGTTCCATTCTTATGTAGCCTTGTCTAAAAGGAAAAAATCATAGATATTATATAGGATTATAATTGAATTAGTAAAAGCATGTAAAATACTATTTATATTTTAATATTATTACAAAGTTAATAGTAATAAAATACTTATAGTATATATATATATCAAAGGAAATAGTTTATATAGAGCCGAGGCTCTAAACAATCAAATTTGAGCCCACTTCAAAATTTCACTAGAAGAGGTTGTGTTGATGCCCAAATATCCTCAAATTGATCATCTTGATATTAAGATGCATCTTGATATCAAGATGCATGGACATGAGAAAAAAATGAATTTCAAGTTTTAGAAATAATGCATCTTGTAAGACATTTTTTTACCGTCAATTATCAAGATTTTTAAGTTTTTATAGATCTGCTTGATCTACACTATTTTTGAAGCTTTAAATTTTATAATTAAAAATGGAAATATATTTTAAGGCTATCACAAAGATTTTCGATATTAAAACCACATTTCTCGACACTATTTGAAAGTGGGCTTTACTTTGAGACTCAACTCTATACAAAACCGCACCCATCATAAAATAATTATAATTAATTCAAATTATAACTAAAAATTATTGCTCTCTACAAAATTGGCACGCACGAAATTTATGGGGCACCTCCTAAAATTGGAACACATCTTGTAGCTCCTAAGATTTGTAGATATCTAGTAAATGATATCCCATGTGAGTTTAATTATTTGGAATAGATTATCATAAAGGGCTATATCTTCTTTATCTAAAATCAAAAGGAAGTTACATAATTAAGCAAGATAAATCTTTCTAGAGTCCGTCTTTATTTTGAGATATATCCATCCCGCAATATAGATAAGGTTGCAAGTGTACAAACTTTTTGATTTTTTGAACTTATATAATTTTTAAACTTTTAGTAAATAGTAAATAAACGTGTGATGGGTTTTGCAAGGTGTGACCTGTGGCCGACCCCCACTATGAGGCGAGGACAGCGTTTCTGCTCAATCCTTCTTGTCGTACTCATTAGGTTTTCTTCTCTCTTTATTTTATTTTTTTATCTTGCCGTAACTCCCAAAACAGGCATCATAAAGAAACCTCTTGATAACTCTGCTTTTTAAATTTTTTCTATAATATTTTTTCTATTTTTTCTTTAATCTTTTTCAATTTTCTCTTCTCGAAATATCTTTTTAAAAAAAACTTCTTCCATCCTCTCTTGCTATAAATCCTCACGGCCCAGCCCAAAAAGCTTCGCACATCTCAGCCCTAAAGCTTGTCACTCCTCACCTTATGACATGAGAAAACACTCTCTCAAGGTCAGGATTTTTTTAGCTCTTTGCGGCATCAAGATGTCAGTCTCTATCTCTATATAGTATATTTTCAAATTGTAATATGCTTTTTTTATAAAGAAAATAAGTGGTTTGATCTCTCTCTCACTAGTCATAGAACTCAATTAGATCGAAAAAACTAAGAATTTAGACTCTTGAATAATTCTATTTTTTTTTTTTATTATAAACTTGAACAAAGTAATAAAATAGTAGTATTTTTTTAAAATTGTAATATGAATTTTTTACATATAGAAAATAAAGGGTTTGATCTCTCTCAGTCGTGAAACTCAATTAGATTGAAGAAACTAAAGATTTAGATTCTTGAATAGTTTTCATTTTTTATTATAAACTTTAACATAGTAATAAAATAGTAGTATATTTTTCAAATTGCAACGTGACTTTTTTATATGTAGAAAATAAGTGGTTTGATATATCTCTACAGGTCGTGAAACTCAATTTCTTTGAAAAAACTAAGGATTTAGATTCTTGAATAGTTTTAATTTTTTTATTATAAACTTGAACATAGTAACAAAATTATAATTCTTATTAATATTATTATTTTAATGTTATTATTTTTTATTTTGGATCGCTTATAAGTTATTTATTTATTTATGTTATACTAGCTTTCTTTTGCTATTTTCCAGTTGTATTATGCCTCTATTATTTATTTTAAAAATTATTTTTATCGTAAAGCCCAATGGTTTAAAAAGCGGATCGGTGACCCGGATCGGGTATCTCAAAAACCGATTCGGATCAGCGAATAAGCGATCCGGATCGGGAATCGGTTGAATCGGTCGGATTAAAGCTTCAAAAAAATCTGAAAAAATGACTAAAATTCATTATAAATGTTGTTTTTTAGGAATCCAATAAGAAATAAGGGTACTACGTTATTAACTTTCATTTTTCTCATCAATTTGTATATATTGAGATGCTCTTTCCCTGTATAAACTTAAATATTAAATTTGCATCACATAAAAAAAAAATCATAGAATTATCATGGATAAAATATATAATTATACATGGACTATTATAAAGTGTAGACTAATCAATGAAAGAGTAGCCATTAAAATCTCGTTTTGGCGAAAAACCCTAATCCGCTAAAAAAACCCAAATTATTGCAGCCTAACTAACTATAATCCAAAATTATTACAAGCTAACTAATTATAATATTATATACTGAAATTATAATTATTAGTTTTATAATTATTTTATTAGACAAATAATAACAAATTAAAAGTGATTAAAAAATTATTAGAAGAGGCTTCCATATCATATGACTAAAATTAAAAATAAAACCACCAATAAATTCTAGTGTAATTATATTAAAAAATTCAAAATAACTTTACCCAAAGTGAAAAATAAAGATGCCAAAATTTTTAAAAAAATCCTATCGGCAATATGCACAATAGCTACAAAAAAATAAAAATAAAAATAAAATATTGTAATAAAACCCATCAAAAAAACTATTTTATTAATAAACATCAAAAAAATTTATATGGCTATTTTTTAATTTGACACACTAAATTAATGAGTGCTATTAATTTATTTTTTAATTTTATACAGCCATTTATTAGTGCTATTAATTTGACACGCTAAATTAAAACGCTACACATATGGACAATGGCTTGCAATAGTTAATGGCTTGCAATAGTTCATGGCCGTTTATTAGGTAATGGCTTGTGTGACGATGGCTTGTACGATGTTGAAGGCAAGTGGGAATTGTCCCACATCGGAAATATCAAGCGACTTTCAAGTTTATAAAATATGTGAGGATGAGCTCTTCAACAGCGCGCGTGCGAATGGTACATGGGGAAACACCTGATTGTATGTGAATGTGGTGCTGCCGTCCAACATGTTGAAAATTACTTTTATTTTTAAGACAAATATCCCAATTACCCTTGGAAACGTCATACATGCCGAGACATGACGTCACCATCCGATTCTATACAGTGATGCGCCCGGAATTGACGAGTCTCTTCTAAAAGCGGGCAATGCCCCAAAAATATTGGGGCAATCTTGCGCACGGACGAACGAGAGCACGTGCGTGAATTGGATGGGAACCTGCGGTTACACTTTAGAACCGGGCAGTTCCCGATTTTATGATGGAACCAGCATAGATTGTGCCGGTTCCCGAGTCGAACCGGGCGAGTCAGATTTGACTCGTCGATTTTTAAAACACCGGTAAAGCCCGTAGATTTTAAATGTTAATAGAAAAAACGGCTTTATTCTTTCTTGATTATTATGTTAGATTATATCAATTTTGTTTCTATCTCAATTGATTTTAACTATTTTTAAAATTTAAAATTTTATAAGTAAATATGAAAATAGATTTTCAAATAATCCTAATAACATTTTACGGGCGACACCTACGGAGGGGTCCGTATGCCAACTGCACCCATAAATAAAACCCTTATAACCCCAATAACTAATCTTTCTTATTCGAAATAAAACCCTTCTAAACCCTTCATTAGTTTTGGGTTTTTATTGTTTCTTAATGGTAAATATTGAACCCTAAGTATGAATTTTTGTTTTTTTGTTTTTAACCCGAAATTAAAATTTGTGGACCTGTCTATATATTCTTACTACTTATCACCAGAAAGGTGGAATCTTTTTGACTGATCACTTTGGTGTTTTTTCTCTCTTTCTCGACGAACTTTGGAGCTTTTCTTTAATGGTATTGTGCTGTATCTTGTGTATGTTTTTGGGTTTTTGTTGATCGCCCTCTCGTTTTGTTTTTTGGGTTTTTAATTGCGAATTTTGTTTTGTTCCCCTTCTTAATTCCCTTATTTGTAATCAAATTGGGATCGTTTCTGTAGTTTCGTTGCCTCAAACTTTCTGTGTTTGTTCAACTTGTTTCCATGTAGGGCGCGATTGTTTTCCTCTTTGTTCTCTTTCTGGTTTATTAGTTGTATTTGATTCTTGGTTTGGATATTTGCATGTTGATTATGTTTTAAAGTTGCATGGTGACTCATTTCGATATTCAATCGAGTTTTTGAGGTTCTCTTTTCCAATTTTTTTGTTTGCGAATGAGAATTTGGGCTTAATTGGTTGTTTCGAAAAATGGGTTTCAGTGTCTTTGTGTTTGGTGGATTCTTAGGGATTGCTTTGTTCAAGGAAATAGAATGACTTCGTAGTTTGTGCTTGGCATTCCTTAACCACTACACCATTCTGATTGCTGTTTACTCTTCTCCTCATTACGCACTCTGAACATATAGTGGCCTTTATTTTTTCTTAGTTTATTGACAATTCCTATTCATGACGATTCCCTGCTTTTTGTTCAGGAGGCTGATGTTTCTTTATTGGCCCATAAATCTTCCCCAAAATTCATCTGCATCAATGGAGTAGATTTCTGAAATTATTTTTTGAGGCTGTCTAATTTCTCTATTTGAAACTGCTTGTTTCTGCTGTTGGCATTATTTCTTGTAGTGATTATTGCTGACGCTCATATTTTTGTTTAATATTATCGCACATTTAAGAATATGTATTCTATAAGGTTTCTGAGTTATGTTCAAACCAGGTACTATATGCTTTGCTACTGAATTTGATAGATCCCTTTCCAGCGCTAAGGATGCTCATGGGTCCCATTCCATGTGCTTCTGTCTTGCTCAAATACCACTGTAATATTTAGAACAGATATAGTTGGATGTGGAACTTTAGTTCTTAAAATTCAATGTTGTTTTTTTCTAGTGGAATTTCGCTTACGCATGTCCTGTCATGATTATACTTTGTTGGCAAATTTGGCAAGTTACATGCCAAGTGCAAAGCTTATAATATTTTTGCATGGCCCAAATATGAAAGACCTTATCTTTGTAAAGAGAAAATTGAAACTTGACCACTGTTTTCCTCATATATTGGTCTTGATAAATGGTAAATAATATTAACTATGATATTTCCTCTGTCTTTCATTTCTGGAGCAAGTTTTTGAAGCTCTGGATTGGCGCAGTAAGCATCTTAATTAATTGCTCTTTGCTAATTTCATCGTAGAAAATGAAATTGATGTGAGTCATTCACATCCTTTAATATTTTCTCAGCTGTAGGCTTAATAAGGAAATATAGAAGAAGGGGAGAGCTCAAACACAGAAATTGCACAACTAGATCAGGATAAGATTATATATGCATTCTCATGCTTTACCATTTTGTCAGCTGTATGCTGAGTGAGGTAATATTGCTGAAGAGTGAGTGATGAATTTGAACTTGGAAATCACACAAATGAATTGGGATAGAATGCTTATTGCCTCATCCCTTCATAAAGCTATTTACATTTCTCTGGCAACAGGGAATCTATGGTCCCAGTCCTGGAGTTTATTTCTGGTCACTGCATGGCTCTTATTTCTTTGTTATCACAAATTTCTTGTAAAATTTCTATTTTTTCCATGTATCTGCTGGTCTGGCATTCTTTGTAGCATTGAATTCTTCTGTTTTGCCTGGCAAATTCTGGCAGTTTTAGTGTGGTATTTTTCTTGTTTTTACTCATTATGAGTTTTGGGCACTTTCACCTATTATCTCCTCAACTTCAAAGATGGAGTATTGGATTTTAATTATTTATTTGACTAAACAGTCCAGTTTTAGCTGGAAAAGAGGGAAAAGAGGGAAAGCAAAAAATATAAAAAAGAGGGAAAACAAAAAATATAACTAGCCTTTTGGTGGGAATTTGTAACATCTTGTACTATGTTTCTCTCACTGCCTTAGAGAGCAGTGAGAGAAACATAATACAAGATGTTATAGTCTATCCAAGGCTAGTTATAGTCTATCTAGAGGTATCCTAGGGACCTAGAAAATTCCCAAACAAAGACGATAACTAGCCTTAGATAAATAATAACACCTTGTATTATGTTTCTCTCGCTGCTATCTTAGGTGCACGTTTGCTCATTTTCAGGCAAACTCTTTTGGTGGCTCCGACTAATCTTCTTATGGATGGTTTCTGTGTCATTTGTCGGGAAATTTTATTTGCTTTACAAGTACTGTAGGTATGAAGCACGACCTAGTAGTTTAGAGCAGCGTTTTTGGACTCGACCGAGGTGACTCGGGCTCGGCCAACGTACTCGGCCTCGGCCTAGTGCCCTGTATCGATATTCTATATATATTATTATTCATTAGCTCATTCGTGCAGCGCCTCTGCGGCTTTTTGGCTATTATACACGCCATGGCTACCTCACGAGTCTCGTCCTGAGTTCAAAGCCTCCCAAGCACGATCTACTTTTTTTATTAAAAAAAAAATCTCCTTTATTTTATTAAAAAAAAGGTAACCCTTTGCAAGGGTCAGTAATTGAAGGCTGGACCTCTTGTAAAGGGCCTCAGCAACTTACATACTTCTGTCAAGTGAAGGTATGTTATTATATATAAACTTTATGTACTTGCATTATTCCCTTTTTTTTCGCATGACATGAACTCGCCTCGGCCAGGGTCCGAGCACCTTGGCCGAGTCGATTTTTTGAATATTGGTTTAGAGAATGGGAATCCATTTGGCTAGATCGTTATTTTGAAAATGCCTTATAATTAGGATTTCTGAGGTTGGATGACCTCCTCCATCATGAAAATTATAGCTTGTCTTTATAATCAATGCTTTACTGGGGACTCTTGAGAGGATCTTGATTCTCAGGCTTGATTGGTATGTAATAATGTCTTTTAGACATTGGCCAACTATAGAATCTTCCCTTCTCAGTCACAGATTTGGAGATCTGGTATAATGTGAGGCTTTCATTCATCACTATTTGGGCAACTGATATCATGGGCTAGCAAGATACACGTTGAAATTTGAACAAATGAGAACTTAACATTTAACTCCGTGTGGTTCTATTTCAATGGAGTGAGCCCATTCTCCCTCTTAGGTTGGGGAGGTCCTTTTGGGAGCCAACTGCCAGATTTGGGAAGAGCAATTCTTTGATCCATGAAGACTCCATTTGTCTGGTTTTGTCATCTTGATTGGACAAAATTAGTCAATATCAGAAAGAAGGAGCATATTACAGGGTAGGCAAGGGGGTTAGTTCGGAAGTAGGATGATATCATTTAATCAGGGCTCTGATATGGATCCAGCTTTGATGGAGTTTCAGTAGCCAATAAAAATTCTTGTTTCCCATCTGCAATCTGATCATTTTTTTTATTTTTATTTTTTATTTTTAAATTAGGGCTGAGGACTTTGGATCTTTCCTTATAGGCTATCCTATTTTGTCCGTTTTCTTAGATGTAGGTGATTTATTAGATTGTCCTTAAAATATATGACTGGAGAGATGTAAGGCATGTGAATGGCTGAAGCCATTTCTTGAGCTAGGTTAGTAGATCATATTCTTGAGCTTTTCAGTGAACATGAGCAGAGGCTATGAAAAAATGATTAGAGCTTATGGAAAAGGAAAAGCGCACCAGAAATTTCTAAATTGTGTGCATGCATTTTTGCCTACTAACAATGTTACTAAACTTTTCGTTTTTTGTTTTTTGTTTTTCCTGAAAGTTTTGCTGAAATTTTCTATTTTTGGGTGGAATAGTTAACATATGTAAAACATCATGTTTGCAGTGAATTGCCAGAGATTTGATTTAGTGTTAATCTCTGAAATTGTACTTTATTCATGATACCTAATAAAAATTGTTTATCACTTTCAAAGAAAAAAGATGTTATTATTTTGGTGGCAATAAAACCCATATACTTGAATATATACTCCTAACCTCCTTGGTGGTTATATAAATAGCTATTTCTTGTGCTGATGCTGTAATTGGCACTCGTGGCTATTTGTGATTCATTGGCATTACGAATTTCCATTGATACAATGGGATTATAAGCAAATATAATCTAGTAATTGGCTCCCAAGTTGTTCAACACTAGTGGTGTGTCCTCCATGTTTTCAGCATCCAAAACGTGTGACTATTCTTCACCCTAAAATTTGGGGTATTTTCTTTTGTTCTTCTCTTAATAATATTGGATCTGATTTTATCTGTCAAAGAGTTTCTAGGGCCCTGTTTTCTGATCAGTAAAAAGATTGTGCTTTCTTTCTTGATGAATAACAGTGTTGTATTGATAAATTCAAGTTATGGAATTGGTGTACAAGTGTGGTATGGACCAAATTTCTCGTATATATGGAAAACATCCTCTGCAGACTTGTCAGAGCTAAGAGTAAGGTCAGTCTGAGTGTGCCTTCTCTTGCTAGGGCTTCTGCAAGCAAGAATGTTGGAAAGAAACATTTGAAATTGATAAGATGCCACAATCAAAAAGGGAAAAAGAAAAAAAAGGAAAAAAAAAGGAAAAAGAAAGACAAGAAGAGGTTGATAAGATCTCTAGCACTCTACTGAATATTTGATGTAGTCTTCATGGGCAGTTTATGGAGTCCTGGGCCCATGTCACAGTATTAGCAGAGTCGCATACTGCTATTAGTGGTCCTCTATCTTGTAAAGCCTGAGGCCAGTGAGCAATGCCCGAGTTTTGGCCTTGTCTTCATTGCAAGTCCTTGTCCTGAATATGTTAGCAGTATATCCTTGATGATTTCAAAAGACCCCACCATTCCCTAGCGGCCCTGTGTTGTCCCCTCAAACACCATTAGAGTTCAGTTTAATGGTACTAAGTGGGGATAGGATGCATCTTATGGGATGTCTGAGTTTGGGTTTAGAGTCTATTCTATAGTATGCCGTTGGAGATGGAGGTAACCCCAAACTCTTTTCTCCTTTCTTGCCAGCATCCATGAAATGATCACCGCTCTCATTTTCTCTTTGATCTTGGTATATTAGAACTTCTTCGGAAGGTCCTTTTGCTCCATTCCAACCATAGTGACCATAGGACAGCCAATATGCGAACACTCTACAGTGTGCTTTCCAGATGTGTTATAGAGGGGAAGTCTACTGTTGGAGAAGGCATTCAACAGATTGAGGCCAAACCTAGGTGGAGCTGAATGTTTTCAGTAGGTAGGACCAAATTACCTGGGGAACTTTGCATTGGGTAGTCTTTCCTCATCTCTCGACACATTATACTGATTTGGGATAATGTGGGGGAGGGGAAAGGAATGGACCAAACCTTGCTGTATGCTGCTGCTTGAAGTGGGGATTGGTTAAGAAAATAGTGCACTGGCCTTGCTGAGAAAGGTCGTTTTCTGTTCAGTCTCCAAATCACCATGTTTGTTCCATTGGCATGGATATGAACTCATTTGAGCATATTGAGGAGTTCAATGTAATCTACAATCTGTTATTTTTTGATATTTCGTCTGAAAGTTGGATCCCAGACTAGTCAACTGTTGGTATGTTCAAAGACCTTTGATACTGTGACCTCCTTCTTCTGATAGTGTTTGGCATCCTATCTGTGAGTAGAATTATGCATTTAGAAGTGAGCTAAGAAATATGTTTGCTTAATTGGTTATTAAAACTCCATTTATATGTACCTGCTATTAGGGTTATAAATTTCCTTTTCATTCCTCTTTTGCCTGGGAAACTAAACCTGCAATCTATTTATTGAGTGGAAATGCTCAACTTTTCCATGAAACTGTCACATTTCATATCGAGGTCACAAACTCTTTCTTGAATTGTGATCGTTCTCTCTAGATTCAGTAGGCATCTGTTTAAGGGTTTCTTATTATAGTGTCCTTAAATTTTCTTTTCATGTGAATTACCCTAGCTTCCATCACCGATCTCTTAACTGGGTGCTTCAGATAGTCATGTTCTTAGTTGTGTACACTTGTGGGGCATGCAGACAGGCTGACAGAGCGAAATGATTCCATCTTTAGGGGTTCCAGAGTAGGGGAAGCTGTTCCAAATAAGAAACTTTACTAGGTTATATGTGGTTTCTATCTGCCCCATAGTTTTGTGGCTTTAGGGTTGTTGGTGGTCATCTCCTGTGAACTTATTTACTATTTTTCCCAATATGGCCTGCTGCATATTTTTGAAGTTTACTTTGATGGGTTTTCTATTAGTAACCTGGGCAAGAGAGGGATCTGGGATGTGCTTTCAGACGTTGAGGTAACAATGCTGGTATCCTTCTTGGGTCCTTGAGCTGTTGTGACTTCTTATTGATAGAGGTGCGAGCTATCCTCATGTGCACAAAGCTTTGCCCTCCTGTGTTGAACACCTCAATAGTTGTCAAAGGAGACAGCCTTGGTGTCATTAGATAGGCATGGAAGAGACTGGTTTCTTGGCTCTTATCGATGGTTTCTGAATAAATGTTTTCTCCCAAAATGAATTTCTTTCAGCCATGTTCTTTGAGAAGGTAGTGTAGTAGCAATGCACTTGCCTGAGTATATTGTCATTCTTACTGTTATTTTCAAGGGGTAGGGAGAATGATGGTGGGTTTGCCACCGATTTGTTGCTTTGTTGTCTCCTTGATGTCCTCTCTTTCTTTTGTTTTTTTACATGTCTTTTTACTTGTTCATTTTATTAATATGGTTTGCTACCAAATAAAAGAGAGATGTTTTCCTGTGTCATTGACCATTGCTGTTATCTGGTGTGTTCTGTGTACAGGTTGGTGAGCATTGCCTTGAGGGGACTGGAATAAAAGGTGCTTGTAGCCTATCTTTATGCTTGAGCAGATTTTATCTCCACTAGAGAAAGAACTTGAGTAAGGCTTATCCATGTTTAGTATGGACGGAAAACCCACAGGGATATTCTGGATGAATAACGTTTACAGGAAGCTTGAAGCTATGTACACAGAGGTGGATAGGAGTCATACTCAGTTTGTTAAGGTTGGTATGTTGACATTTAAGTTCATGAAAAGAATGAGCAAACCAATATCAGGTATCAAGCATATTTTTCTTTTACCTGGTTGGTTAAAAGTATCTAATTTTTTTCTATATATCCATGACATGGACTGAAAATGACATTGTATTTTATGGCATGTGATTTTGTATATTGACAGCTAGTTTTTCGTTCTGGAAAATATACTTCTGTCCTGGAGCATACGGAAAACTGTATTTCATTGGGGTTATCACGATGCAATGCAATGTTGGGCAGTGATGTAGAGTGGTCCACCAATGGAGCCATGTCCTAATCTGGTGGGTTAACTATTTCTCCACTGTCCGGCATTTCATTGAGGAATGATGACCTCATGGAATATGCTTTACCATGGTCCAATTTGTAGTCTACTTCACTTTTTCTTCTTTCAACACCAGTCGAATGTTCCAGTTTTGCTCGTTGGTTTGATTGACTTTATGACATGTGAAGAAAATATTTGGTTACAGGAAACAACCAAATATGTTGAGACCCAAATGAACAATGTCGGTGACAATGTTCGTAGATTCTATGAGGAAGTTATGCAAGATTTGCTTCCTCCATCTTCTGAGGATCCGATTTGCCTGCACCCTTCTGTCCCCTTAGATGAAGGCTTTGTGCCGCGTCCTGAGGATTCGATTAGGCTGCACCCTTCTGTCCCCTTGGATGAAGGCTTTGTGCTGTCTCCTGAGGATCCGATTAACCTGCACCCTTCTGTCCCCTTGGATGAAGGCTTTGCAACACAAGATACTGATAAAGAAAAGGTGGAGTCTGTAATGTCTTCTTTAAATGAAGAAGCATTGCTACCTGTTGTTGAATCAGAGGATTGCAGTGAAGAACCTCTGGACCTCAAACCTGCCATTTTACCTGAAACATCTTTTGAACTAAATCATGGGAAAGAGTGTGTCACTTTAAACCAGATATCCGTCACACTCCCAGTCGATATTTTGGAATCTGATTTTCAAAAGAAAACAGTTAAAAATGATGTTGCAGATTGTAGGGTGCATTCAGTTCTTGTTGATGTCCCATCACCTGAAGCAAACCTGCCAGATTTACCTGCTGACAACAAGACAGACCACGAGGATGGACTTTTTGTTTTAAACGAATCAACTGGTACCCTCTTTAGCTTCTTTGAGTATATTGTATGTTGTGCTGTCACGTCATCCACTTATTCCTCAGACTGCAACTTCTCTAATTGTTACTTGTCTGACTCTCGAAATTAAAATTCCAGAACCATCTTGCAGTGGATCTGAGAAAGATATTGAAACTACCCAGCTGGATGCTATATTCCAAGAACAAGAATCCGGTATATGGTTTGAATATATTGTTTCTGTATTTGTTCATTATTGTTGTCCTGCATTATCTGTTCTTTGATTTGGCTTAATAAAGATGACTGAGGAATTCAAACAGGATCCCGACCATTTCTAAATGTATGACCTGTTGTCTTTGCCTAGGTGCTTGATAATGCTAGGTCTTGATAATTTCTTGGCTTATTTATTATCAAAACAATATGATCTCTTAGCTTACTGGAGTTGCTGGCTTAATACAAATGACAGTCAAATTAATAAAGGAACCCTACCATTTCTGGATGTATGGCCATCGTTGTTGCCTAGGTTCTTGATAATGCCAGGGTCTTGATAATTTCTTGTCAAAACAATATGGTCCCTTAGCTTATAGAGTTGTTGTGCTATTAGTTTTTGGTGGCATCCTTCTGGTGCAATAAATTCATACCTGATAAAATAATTGGATTTTTTAACCAGTATTTAATGATCTCCTATTTCTGACATTTATTTGTCAACATATTTTTAAGATTTTAAGTTAGTTGTATTTTTGTTTAAGAAATAATTAATTTAAATTTAAAATAAGATATCTGAAGTCTTAGAAAAACTTGAGATGGGATGGGAGTTCTACTTTCCCTACCCTTTTGCGAGAGAGAATCTAGGCATTGATTGGAGTTTGGGATAGAAGTAGTTGTTAAATGTGCTTGATGATAATGGTTGATAATGCAATATGAGAAAGATAGTATAGGAATTCTCGATTTACTCATTCTCTTACATAGAGATTTTAGGAAAAACAAACGGAAAATAGAGACACAGAAAGGAATCCCAAATTCACTCTACTAATTATTCTCCCTTAGTATATATATGTGGTGCTTGGTTCTTCAAAAAATAAAATAAAATGTGGTGCTTGGTCTTGAAATTTTGCTTTTGCTATTTTTTAAACAAATAGTTGAGGGTCTTTCAAAGTCCAACTAGTCTTTTTGTGGGAGACTACCATTGTTATAGTATCTGTTTATGACTAGGGGAGATGCTATATGCAGAGATAACTTGGCTTTGGGGACTTTTCATGAGTTTTGAGATAGCTGGAGGCTCTAGGGAGATATAATGCAATATGTGCTGGTATGCTTTATTCATGGGAATATAGTTAAGAAAGTGAAGGACATTAAACTTGGATTGTCTTTTTCTGTGATGCCTTAATGTAAGAAATTAGCCTTAAGAAATCCTATGTCAAGATCATTTCCTTTATTAGAGAATTGCAAAGAACTTGCTGGTTGCTAAGCTAAATTGCTGCCTAACTTAATTGTCTTGGTCTGATGCTGAGTGTAGGATCTCACACCACCCCCCCATCCCCTCTCTTCTATCTTGCCTCTTTAGATCCTTCTTGTCTATCAATCCAATGGACCCGAGCCCTAGATCTTCAAATTTGTGACAGCTTGACCAGGTGACACAGGGTGCCTCTTATAAAACTTTCCAGGAAAAATTACATAGAGCACCTTTTTTTCTGAAACTGTAGATAGAGTACCTTTTATTAATAGCCCTGTATCATCCTGGTCTTACACGTTCCTACTCCGAAATTTTACAAGAAGAAACTGGATTCAAAACCAAAGAAGAAAATTATACCTTGATCTAAGACAGTTGTAGTCACGTCACCAAGTAGGTGCTCCAAAAAAGTTAAATCTGCAAAAAGGTCAACAAACCAGAATTTGCCTAGAGTCGCCTCATAGGGACTTCGGTCACCTCATCTGTCTGGATTGTTATGACACCAACCGGCAAGCTACTCCACCTTTTTTCTCTCTGATTTGGGTGAGTTACAAAGCCTAGGAGTTATAGGTTGCAGAGTTTCTTCTTCTCTACTTAGATCTCTCAAACAAAGAGATGGAATTACATAAAACCCTAGCCCTAATTTGCACTCACCACTCCTTTCTCTTTTTCACGAACCCAAGAGCCATTAAAAAGAGGTCATTCCTTACTGATTTAGGTGAAGAACCAGGCTTGGAATTGTAGGGTGTAAGCCCTCTTCTGCCCTACACTTGAATCTTCTCTAAAACAGAAGGAATTGGTCAAAACTAGGCATTACTTAATGCAGCTCCTCTTTCTCTCTTGGTTACTTTCCTCCTAAAACCCTTTCTTTCAAACAAATAACCATCTCTTTCCTATCCAAAACTCTCATGTGGATATTCCCTAAGTCTCCCTCATGATGCCCTAAATTATTTCATAGGAGCTCTTACGAAACCTAAAACTATGTAAATAGAGGTTTGGGATCCCTTTCTACAGTACTGTAGAGGGGTAAAGAGCAAAATATGTGAATTAGCTTTCCTAATACTATTAGGAGATTGATGGTGTGAGAGGGCTGATCCATCCCCATCATAAATCAAGGGTATATAATGCACCATTAGCCTTAGAAGGATTCCTAGTTCCAAGAGTCTTCCAATTTTATATGGATTGTTTGGAAGCTTGTATGGGATTTCCCAATTCTAACCAATTTTAAAAATAATGAAATAATTAGAAACCTTTTAAAATCAATTATAATCCTTTTGGGATTTGTCAAAAATATTTTACAACAATTTAGTTTTATTTACACCTTCAAAATTATTTTGCGATTTGGTTATCATTATAAGTACCGCTGTGATTCATGCACTCTCTTATAGGGACCACCTCTTCCTCATATGTTCTCCCCATGGAGAGCATGCCACGTTTCGACATGAATCTCAAAAAATAATTGTATGTGCGTGCTCGTGTTAGTGTTAAAACATTTCAGCTTTCTAAAATGAGGGCCTTGCACTTCTTCCTCCTATTTTTAGTTCGTGCCACTTTTTATATAGCTTATTTCACATGGTTAAAATATGGTCCTTATGTGGTTCTTCACCCCAATTTGCCTTTCCAAGGAAACAAAACTTCTAATTCCAAAGTAGACTTTGTTTAAATCAAAATTAATTATTTCATAGATAACCTTATTTTAAAACCAAAAACACTTCATATAAATTAAGTTATTAATTAGAAAAATTACAGAATATTTACTCTCCTTAAACACCCTTTAAAAATCACTTTTAGAAGAACTTGGAAGATTGTGCTAGCGATGGAACTGAACCCTTTACTAGGCACTTCATGACTACCCCATGACCTCTTGGAGACCTCAAACCAACCTAACAAATCCATGACCCACATATCTCCCATGCAATGGGCTCCTGATTAGCCTATCAAAGCTTGCCAAGGCATAGAAGTGCCTGAGTAGTCATGGATTCCATGTGCTTTCCTCATGGACAAGCTTAGGGTCCAGTGCACATACCAAAATTCATGATAATGTCTCAGGTTTCCTCCTTCGGGGAGTCTCTCTTAGGCACATGCATGCAAACAGCTACATAGACTCAACATAAGTCCAGATCACACCGATATGAGGCAACGAGGCAACTAGTAGCATACATGCTATGTAGGATTTTCATTGTCGAGATTTTTAGGTGCTTGGCCTCACATGCCCCTAAACATTCTACGTCATAGGAGCCTCTTTCATCTCCTGGCCAACCAAGCAGTATCCATCTTGGCTGTTGCCGACCTCGACAGGGTACCCGTGGACTAGTGATGAAAAAGTCGGCCGTTCAATCGCCTAGGTGGCTTGGCCGACAAACCGCCTAGGCGGTGGGGTCTGGGCGGGCATGCCTAAGGCGGGCGCCCTCCTAGACGGGTCCTGGGCATCCACCTAGTGCCACGGCTGCAAAAAAAAAAAAAAATCAAATCCACCCAAACAAAAATTAGGCCTGTGTATTGCCCTTCTCTCTCTCTCTCTCTCCGGTCTATGTGCTCTCTCTACATATGAGGAGAAGAAGAAGATAGACTCCAAGTGGTCGATAAACAACCTTGCTCTCTATCTCTCTCACGCACACGCATACACACAAAGAGATATACATGGACCCATATCCTCCATCTTTATATTAAGAAGCAGGAAAAGAAGAAGATGGCCTCCAAGTGTTCGACATGAGGTCCCTCTCTCGCTTTCTCCCTCTCTCTCTCTCTCTCTCTTTCTCTCTCTCTTGACATATTAGAAGAAGAGAAAGAAGAACATCCTCCAAGTGTTTGAGACCCCTCTCTCACAAATAGGGATCCAAAAGGAAAAAAGAAAGAGGATGATCTTCAAGAATTTCATGCGAGGCCTAACAACCACATACGCGCGTACGAACACACACACACGCACATACACAGACACATACTAAACACATACTCACACACATTCACAAACAATCATACACACAACAACATATGGCCCTGCCCAACCCCGTGCCCTTAGGGCCGCCCAGGTATTTTGGCGCCTGCCAAGATGGCTGCCTAGCCGCCTAGGTGGCCAAGACCACTGGCCGCCTAGGTGGCCGCCTCCACCTTTTTGAACATTGCCATGGACCTATTTCAGCAATGTGCATCATGGGATAAAACACAACCAGCCTAGTGTGGGGGTTCGCTCATCTAGTCAAGGCCTACTCGCATGCCAAGGCGAGAGTGATGAAGCCCACTATGTCCCACACATTGAGCTCAGCTCCCTACCCATGCCATGCTCTAGATACTCAACCAGAACATACTCCCACATTGACTAAGAGGTATCCACAAAAATAAAAGCATGAAGATACATACATGGGTAAAACACAATAGGGTGATTTATATTTGGATACAATGGCCCACTCAGGATATCTATAGGGATTTTAGGAGGAACACAACAAAGAAAGTCAAAAGCACTAAAGAACGTAAGAGGCTCTCATGTAATATAATCAATGGGAAGCTTGAAAGCTCCTCAAGAATACCCTAGTCTTCAAACTCATCCATCTCGGAAGAGTTGTCCAAGAGTCATTTCAGTCATAGTTGTTGGAATCTGGAGTATGATCAAAGCGATTTAAGGACCGAAAGTACGATTATTGTTTGTACAATAGATGGTGTGGATTAAAAGACCGCCACGGACATTGCATGTCTGTTGCTGCTATGTCCGTTGTGGAGTTTTTTCATGTCAAAAAACACGGGATTCTGGCACGGCTCTCATAGATCCGTTGCGCTTTTTAAGGCAAAACTGCAATGGACATGCTATGTCCATTGTGGGGTGAAATACTATTCAATTTCGCCCATAGATGTTTTTAAGACTTCTCCATATACACACACACACACACACACACACACACACACACACACATATAAGTAGGGATCTTTTTATTTATAGCCAGCAAGCAATACGATTATACTAAAAGAATAGTTGCATTGGTAGTATGATATAAGTAAAGGAGAATATTAGTTTGGTAATTATCTTGGCTTTTAAGGTGGGGCTTAAATACCTAATAGTGAGCATCGAGATCCCAAAATTTAAAAATTAAGATCCCTTGAAGGTCATTTTATTAAAGCATCAAAGCAAGATTCTGGAGCAAGATAGCCACCTAGTTTGGGAGATCCCAGCAACTACAGTGTGGTCACACTCGTGTAGGTCTTGAAAAATAAATATTACAAATGCATTATGAGCACCATATTTGGAGATATTATTTGTCAATTTGGATTTTCTTAAGATTAACCTCCATTTCTTTGCCCTTCATTGTTTAGGTCATGGTGTGTTTTTCTGGTACTGACATCCCCTACTTTCAAATCATGTGATAGATTACTGACGTCCCCTCCTTTCAAATCATGTGATAGATTACTGATATCCCCTCCTTTCAAATCATGTGATAGACTGACTGCCATATTTTTTCTTGGCTTGCATGTCTGTATGGTAGCATTGCAGGTTGTGCATGAGCACCAACAGGAAGATGATACCCATACATTGGGTACTCTATTATTCTCAATGATTTAATCTTAGACTTGTGTCGGGACTCACTAGGGTCACGAGCCTGGGTCAGCCAGTCTGATTTGGCTGAGTCTCACCAGGACTCGCCAATTCTATGAAAAAGAAACAAGGGAGCGTCAATCAAAGGAGACTTGGGTGACTCTGTGTTTCTGAACTGAATTGACACCTTCGTGTCTGTGTGAGCGAATCTGAGGCTGATTCATCATGTTTTAAACCATTGGTTAGTCATGATTATGATATGTATGTATCTCGTAAAAAAACAAGCTAAAATATAAATAAAAGTAAGAGCAATACATCCTGGAAGAAGGAACCTACACATGATGGTACATTTATTTTCTAGTTCACTGGTTGGAATGTCAATTGCAACAATCCTGCAATGTCTGGGACAGAGAATGTACTAATAAGCAATAGGTTCTTGGAGAAGAGCTAGGTGTCCCAGTAATTCAACATCAAATGTGGGACTAGCGTACCAGTTTGTTAGTGTTTCTGTCTTTAATGTGTTATCCTGCTTGTTTGGTCAAAATCTTTATAGTGGTGGTGAACCCTTTTATTGGAATACTAAGAAAATTAAATAATTAAATAAATAAAGTGCTGTTTTGTGGAAACATGTTGTAGCAATTTCTGCAGCAACAATATTGTGGTCGTTTCGTAATGTTACTGGTATAATTATTGACATGTTGTATCTCAGAATAAACTGATGTATTTTAAAAACGAACTCTCCTGGGCAATTGCACAGGGTATGACTGCCTGAACTGGGTCAAAATAAGGACACCATCCTTTTAGCCTGTTTGGACTGTGTGTAATGCCCCCACCCATTCATTTCATCCAAGAGAAGAAAGAATATTTGGAAGATGAGAAAGAATAGCTGTTTTACTTATATTTTATTTATAAAATCTGAATTGAATCTTGCTTGAAAAACATAGGTTCTTATCTGATTCGGTCATCCATTTCTTATCAGATTTGCATTCTCTTGTGACAGCACTAATGCTTCAGAGGTCTGACACTTTATGTATTTTTTTCAGTATATTAAAATCTCAGCATGTCTGTAGTAGTGGTTGGCACTTTTGTTTTTATAGATTTTCTTGGCCGTTCCCTTTGTTGAAACGATAGGGGTGGTTGTTCTTAATCTTCTCATTCCCTATCTGCTATTCCACCAGATCTTGTTGCTGGAAGCTCTAATGATTCAGTACCCAGAGAGCTGAACAAGGAGGATATTGGGATTGATTTGAATGCAACCCATGTCGAAGAACTTCAGGAAACTGAGCATGGAGAATGCTTAGTGGCAAATAAACCAGCTCGTGTTATCTCTAGCCAGTCAAGTAAAACAAAGGTATCTAGAGGGGTTCCCACTAATAACCTCTTGCTGAATAAAGTGCATCTGAGAATTTTGTTTTTTATTCCGGTTTCTTGATTTTTGTTTTCTAAATTACAGGGAGCTTCTGCCGCAAAATTTCCATTGGCGAAGGTAGATGACTTTGAGCAGGTAGCATATTGGTACGATGTAGATATGAATTTGGAAATGAAGAAAAAGGAGGGAAATTGCTCAAATTCATTTCTTGTTGAAGCCTTGGACTCTGAGAAATGGCAGACTATTGAGTCCTCTGAAATCGATGACTGGGAGTTGGTATGAATTAGGACAGTCGAGGGACCCATACGCTCTATGTATGTTTCTGTAAATAAAGGGCTGCCCATGTGGGGATCCCTTCGTTTCTGATAGCAACTCTTTCTCTTAACGCTGTGGACGCTTCTAGCACAACTTTCAACATGAGTAACTTTCTGCGTTTCTGATCAAGGCATATATAACTTATAATAAAGATAAACCTCGTGTCCATAAATTATTGACGTTTAAAGGTGAGTTTGTCCTAGTGACACTCTGGCTAAATTGTTTATTTGTAAAAACCGCTTTTTCTAGGTACATGGTGAAACGTGAAATGGAATGGTAATGTAATCTGGTTGCTTGAACTGCACAAAAAAGTATTTTCTTTATTTAGAGATTTAGCCTATATTGCAAAAACGTGTTTATGTTCTCCTAGTTTTGTTTTGTTTTATTTTGATTTTCTTGTTTCATCTTTTTCCTGGTAAAGTCCAGATCTGATATTCAAGGATATATGAACTGGGCTGCAATATCTTGCAGTGGTATAGCATATACTAATGGTGATACCTCCAACCCCATAGATATTTGCGCTGTCGCCACTGTTACCTTTGGAACTCACTCATTGGAAGAAATGTGCAGTACTGCATTAGGGCAAGCGGTGATCATTTGTTGATTGTTAATAGGCTAATGGATTTGTTGTTCTAGAGCTTGTGTTCTTTGAAAGTTATTTATTTTGTTAAATTTGTTTGTCTGATTCATGGTCTTATTCCATGCCCACTTTCTTGTATGAATCATTTATACTTTTTCATGTTTTTAACGATCTTATATCATCATGCACACCATTAAAAATATTTTCTGTATAAATAAGTGATCAAAATGTTCCTAAAATGTTCAGGGGTATTCTGGTAATTTTTAAGCTGGAAATATTTTTTATTATTTTTGTCATGTGATCTATGCATGCTCTAAATTGTGCCTCAAAATTATTTATAGAATAAAAATATAAAAAAAAAATTATGAGCCATCTAATCAAGATCCTGACAGTTAAGAGCTGGCTTTTGCTTAGCTGGCTTTTGATATTGTGATTCAAATCATCGCAGTCATTTATTCAGATCTGACGGCTGAGACCAGGGGTTACATATACTAGATATAAGCATAGGGTCACATAGAAAGTTCGTTGTCATCTTTTTTGTTTTCATGATCCTACATATTATTTACAAGAGTTTGAAATTTTATGTAAACTACTTAAAGCGCATTTGATAGCCTGGGCTCACAGGCTCTCTCCCTCTTTGGAAGTCACGCAAGCCAATGAAGCCCCGTTTATGCTTATTATTATATAGAAAAGGCTCGTTTTTACTTTCTCTCTACCCCTCAAGTGCCCGATGGCTCATTGCAACTCTCTCTCTCTCTACCATAGGGGGGGAAGACGAGGCCTTACCCTGTTGTTTTTTCAAGTAGATTAGAAGTTAGCTTTTTGAAAGTGTCGGTAGGGTGATGTTAATGATGAGAATGAAAATCACAACGTGCGGTGTGAGGTGCTACCAGCACGACTTTAGTCCCTTCTCTACTTCTGCAATTCTCTCTCACCCATCTAAATAAGCTTGCGCCATCTCTCTCTCATATTAAAGCTCACCCATCTACATAAGCTTACTCCTCTCAAATCTGTCTCTTCTCATCTTGATTGCACTCTCCCTCTCGCCTTACCTCACTCCAAATTCACAACTACTTATTCCAACCTAAATCAAATCTCTCTTCCCATCTTCTCCCTCTCGCCTTACCTCGCTCCAAATTCACAACTACTTATTCCAACCCAAATCTTCCTCTCACACATACACACAAACGCTCGTGCACACACACACCCTAGCCTTGTTGCAACTCTCTCACACACACACACCCACCTCGCTATTGCAACTCTATATGACCTTTTCCTACTGCAAAACACTTCTATCTTGGTCACACCTTACCCATTATTTATCCCAACGCAAATCTGTCTCTCTCAAGCTCCTCCAACCCAAAGAAACTCGCTCTCTCTCTAAAAGAAAATAGGTTACCCCATTGCAAAATTCTCTCTTAGCTCCCACATGCACACCTTACGCACTATTCGTCCAAACCAGATTTGTCCCCCTCTCTCTCTCTCTCTAAAGCTCACCCAATCTAAAGAAGCTTAATATCTCTCTCACTGAAAATATGGGTGCGCTCATCCGCTCTCACCTTTCCTGAGTCTCTCACATACGCACACAATGTGCCTTAACATGTTACAACTCTCTCTCCCCCTCTTAAGTCTATTGCAACGCTTTCTCCAGCCTTACCCTATGCGCAACTCTCTCTCTCTATCTCTCTCACTCTCATATACACAACTTACCTGCTATTTATCCCAATCCAAATACATTTCTCTCACCCGACGCAAAACCCAAAGAAGCTTACGATTGTCTGTGCATGAGAAAATAGGTGCCCCCTTGGAAACGGTGATATAAAAAATAACCTAATATAAAAAACAATAGGTGCCCTCTTACCTTTTTGGATACGGTGATAACGAAAATAACCTAATATAAAAATATCCTACGTTCGATTGAGATTAATATTGATAAGTTTTTTAAATAAAATAAAAACCTCAAATTCTACAAAACTTTTGGATATATCTCTCCATTTAAGTCTCTCTTTTCCTCACATATGCACACATGCCACCATTTAAGTCTCTCTTTTCCTCATATATGCACACATGCCAAGGTGGCCCTCACCCTTGCTACAACTCATCTCACTCACTCTCTCCCCCTCCCTCCTCTTAACTCTATTGCAACTCTCCCTCTCACCTTACCTTATTCTCCCCCTCCCACCTCTTAACTCTATTGCAACTCTCCCTCTCACCTTACCCTATTGCAAATCTCTCTCACTCTCATATCCACACTTTCCCACTATTTATCCCAACCCATCTCTCTCTCTCTCTAAAACTTACCGGACCGAAAGAGGCTCACCCCCGGTCCTTGAGAAAGTAGGTGCCCTCGTCCCCTTTCACCTCGCTAAATCTCTCTCTCACATATTACCCATATCTATCATTCCTTAAAACCAAAACTGAAATCCCTCTCTCTCTCTCTCTTGTTAACGCACAAATCCATCCTTAGTATTAACCAAATCTCTACTCCCCCTCCCCCTTTTTTACTCACACATGGGGCAGGGGCTAGGTTCTTTGGCCACAGCTGAAGTCCCTTATTCCCATTGTTGCTGGGCTTCATGGCGGGGAGGCTAATTATGACTTCTAAAGAAATGGGTAGCTTAAAATTAACGTGAACGATAAAAATGGGTCTCCCATATTTCCTATTTATGGTCTGAGATTATAATTCAGTTAAGAGTCAAGAATGTTCTTATTGGCGGAGGAATACGAGTTATTGAGCATGGGTGAAGTACAGCTTGCATTAAGTCATCCATCTATCGGCTACCTATCACAAATCAATGGTGATATCACATATTATCCCTTAGATGTTTTAAACCCTCATTGACCTTTAATTTAAAGTTTATCTCAATTTGTAATAAATACTTAGTTTCATTTACATTTAATTTGAACAATTCGATAAGATAAAGAGGCAAATAACCTGAGCTCTCCTATAGAGCGATTTATAAAGAGAATGAAGGTATGCCACCGATGGAGGGGGTCTGTCTCTTTCATTCTATCTTTTTTTTATGTGAAGAGGGGAGCGAAAATATCTTATCATTCCTGTGTGAAAATTGATTTCTTTAAAAAATAGAAAAATGATAAAAAAAAAGAGAGAGAATGGGTGATTATATCATCACTGATGGGCCCTAGTGGCTAGGCTGTAGGCCCTTAGGGGCCTATGTCAGTCCCATTGGTCACTTGGACATCACATGTGCCTAGGGCTCACATGTTATGTCTTGATTTATCTTTTCCCAAATTATTATTTTTGTTTGTTTTATATTGTAGAAATCCCAAAAATATCTAAATTATCAAAAATTCAATTTTCAATAGACTTCGTGGTTTGGACTCAAGGAAAAATCATTAATAATGTTAACGTCCCCTCGGATTAGAAAAATAAACTCAGGCAATCCACCAACCTGCCCCCTAGAATCACAAGCCATGAGGATAATTCCAATAATTCAAGGTAAACTAAAAGAAAAACACAAAATAAATGAGAATTTCCACCAGCCACCAGCCCATGCCTTATGAACGATAACGTCTGGTGTTTAACACTTTTATTGTGCTTATTCTATTAAATAAATAAAGGCCGAATATCTCTTTCTCGACACTCGTGAAGTGCGAACCTTTTTCTTTTTTCCATTTACTTGGTTATTGTAGTCAGCGTCGTTGCTTTTGCCTTCAAATCTTCTTCTTCTTGAATTTTTTTATCTTATTCTCCTCATCCCACCCTTGTTTGTCTTCTTGTTGTTTTCCTTTAAACAATGCTTAGTTTCCTCCATTTCAAATTTCCCTAAGAGCAGCAATAAGGACTTTGTTATTTCCTATGTAAACCTTCGTTCTTCCTACATTACCCTCGTTCTTATTTTTTTATTTTGTCTTCTTGGAGTAAAAAAAAAAAAATTTGTTGGTGTATCTTGGCCGATATTTAATCCATCAAGTTGTAGTTGTTATTTTCGTGTTCTAAAAGCTTGGCTTTTGAGTACTAGTACTTCTTGTGAGCCATATCTCTGATCATGATGGAATCCAAGAATGATACGGAGAGTGCTACTATTTCTATGCGTCTTGATGGAAAGAACTACAACTTGTGATCTTTTCAAATGAGACGTTTTCTCATGGGAAGGAAGTTATGGGACTATATTGATGGTTCTGTTCCCCAACCTAATGATGAGAATGGGCATAGTGATTAGTTTGCCATAGATAGTTCTATTGTGACATGGATTATGAACTCAGTTGAGCCCAAAATTGGGCGCAACCTCACGTATCATCATAGTGTCAAAGCAATGTAGGATTATTTACCGAAAATTTATGTTCAAGCATACACTGCTCATATGTATACCCTTAAACAAGAGAGCATGAAAACACAACAAGGGGATTCATCAATTCAAAATTATTTTAATACTCTCTCAGACATATGGAATGCGATGGACTCAATTGAGACAGAGCCACCCATTGAAGCTGTTACTAAAGAACGGAATCAGTCTCGTTTATTTCACTTCCTTATGGGGTTGCGTTCAGAGTTTGAAAGCATAAGAGCATCAATCCTTCACTGCACTCCCACTCCACCATTGGATGATTGCCTCTCATATCTTCTTACTGAATAAACTTGTTTAGGCTATCTTGGGGCCACCACACAAGATGTCACTGATGTGGCCTTCACCATTTCCAATTTTCCTAATAAGGATGCCAACTATGTCCAAGTGCAATGTCATATATGCAAACAAAAAGGCCACACTGCTCACCGGTGCAAGAAGCGAATCTTTTGCAATTATTGTAAGAAGCCAAGTCATGTAATTAATGATTATCGAAAACGTCCTCAGGCACGTGGGAAGCTTCATGTATATAGTCAGACTCAATGGGCTGCAGTTACCTCTATTCTTAGTCCTATCAGCATGGAGGATGTCACTTCCATTCACTCCCATTCTGCCTCCACATCTGTTCCCCCTGCATCCGTGCCAAATCTTTACTCCATTGACTCAACTACACTCCATCACCTTGGTTTTAGTTGCCATGGGTTTTTCCTTGTGTTGTTATATTCGGTTCGCTTCAAGCGAAACACCCTAAATCTTCGGGTTCCTTTGCTCTCTCTTTTAAACTCAAGACTTTTACCTGTTGTTTTAACTCTTAGAAAATTTTATAAGGATATTGTTTGTGAGAGTTGTAAGTTGGCAAAATACTTGGTTCAACCTTTTCCTCATAGCTGTAATAAAAGTGTTAAGCCTTTTTCTTTAGTGTACTCTGATGTTTGGGGCAATGCTCTTGTTCCTTCAATTAGTACATTTTTTAGTATGTGGTATTTATATATGATTTTTTGAAGTATGCTTGGGTTTATTTTCTAAAATACAAATTAAGTGTGTTTAGTGTTTTTAAAGATTTCCATAATATGATAAAAAAATCAATTTAAGAAAAACATTAAAGTTTTTAAGTCTGATTCTGGGGGATTATGTATCAAATGAATTCCAAGCATATCTTCGTGTAAATGACATTATCCATCAACGTTCATGCCTTTTTAAGCAAAATGGAGTTGCTGAAAAAAACATTATCAAATTATTGAAACTGCTCGTTCTCTTCTTATAAGCTCCCATTCCCCAAAGAACATTTGGGCTAAAGCCGATTTTTCACAATGTGTACAACTATCTATCTTGTTAATCTTCTTCCTACACCGGTTTTACACAATATGTCACCATTTCAAAAGTTTTTTCAAAAACCCCCTGAGTACTCACATTTATGTGTATTTGGGTGCACATGCTTTGTGCTTTTACCATATTCTACCGGTGATTAACTCTCCCCAAAGTTGGTCAAATGCATGTTTGTAAGCTATCCAACAAATCAAAAGGGATATCGTTGTTTTGATCCTTCTATTAAACGTATTAGAATATCTCGACATGTTACCTTTTTCAAGCACATCCCCTTCCACCAACATTGCTCACACCTAATTCAACCACACATGGACCGAAGTTTTCCTTTCTTACTGGTTTTGATATTTCTCATTGTCAAGATGATAGTTCTCATTATCGTGGAAATCATGGATCACCACTTACAATCCCTAACTATGTTGAGCCGTCATTGTCAAGTGTTGATTGTGCATCACCTCCTGTTGTTGATCCTACTATAACATCTGTTCAGCATCGGCGGTCAATTTGAAAGCTAGTTCCACCTGACCATCTTAACTTGCTAGTGGTTGACCCATACCATATTTGTTCTTCTGTAACCATTAGTAATCCATTGTTTCATGAGCCATCACCTTATTCTCAGGCATTAAAACTCCAATGTTGGTGTATAGCTATGAATGAAGAAATTGCAACTCTAGAAGCCAATCACAGTTGGGATTTGATTCTATTGCCCATAGACAGGCATGTCATTGGTAGTAAATGTGTTTATAAAGTTACGTTAAAAGCTGATGGTACCCTTGACAGTACAAGGCTCGATTAGTTATTCAAGGTTATACCTAAGAACAAGACATCGATTATGAAAAAACGTTTACTCCAGTTGCTAAGATGAGCACTATTAGTACTCTTATTGCACTCACATCTATTCGTGAGTGGCCCATATGGCAGATGGATGTTAAAAATGCATTCCTTAATGGTGAATTTCAAGAGGAAGGTTACATACGTCAACCACCTAGGTTTGCTTCTCATGATAAGTCCTTGGTTTGTCGACTTTGTAAGGCAATTTATGATCTCAAAAAAGCTCACTGAGCATGGTTTGAGCGTTTTCGAGTAGTCATTCTTGCAACTAGTTTCATTAAAAATAAATATGATCACTCTATGTTTATTCGTACCACAAAGCATGGTATTTATATTATTTTATTATATGTTGATGATATTATTATCTTTGGTAATGATTTTACTTCCATCAAGGATGTGAAGCTACGATTGCAAAAAGAATTTCAAATGACGGACCTTGGGGAAGTATCTTATTTTCTTGGATTTAAGATCTCTTACTCTAAACGTGGTATTTACATCCATCAACAGAAGTATGCACTTGATCTTATTTTCAGTGCCCGATTGAATGATGAGAAGGTTGTAGATACACTCATGGAACTCAATGTTAAACTTTCTGCACATGTTGGAGATCATCTTCTTGAGCCTATAATATATCGCAAGCTTGTAGGCTCTCTCATTTATCCCGCTGACTCAACCAGTTATTGCATATGTTGTCCATATTGTGAGCCAGTTTGTTTCAAATCCTCGATGACCATATCTATTAGCAATTCACCGAATTTTACACTATGTTCGAGGTACTTCCAATCGTGGATTATTCTTGACTCAACATCCTCTTTAAATATCAATGCATATGTAGATACAAATTGGGTAGGTAATTCAGACACTTGCCGCTTTACTACGGGATATTGTGTGTTTCTTGGATCATCACTAATATTATGGAAGAGCAAGAGACATGACACTGTCTCCAAGTCAAGTACTGAAGCTGAGTATCGTGCTATGTCCTCTGTTCTTAATGAGATTGTTTGGGTTCGTGCGATTCTCAATAAATTTGGTATATCTATTTCACATTTCACACATTTATATGCAGATAATCAAATTGCAATTAAGATTGCATCTAATCCAATTTTTTTTGAGAGAATAAAGCATATTAATGTAGATTGTCATTATGCTCGTGATTGCCATCTTGATGGTACATTATCTCTTCCTTATATTTCTTCTACTGAGCAAAAGGTTGATGGTGTGGGGTGCTACCACCACGACCCAAGCCCATTTCCCAAGTTGAGGCTCGTTGGTGTATAAGTATTGCGATATCCAATCACCCATGTATAAATAGGAAAATTGTTTCATTCTTTGCCAAGGTTTCAAAAAATGCTAGGCTGCCTGCATGGCACCCAGTGCCTAGGCGGGCGCCATGCAGGCGCTCAGAATCTCGAGCCCTGTAGTGCAAATTCCTAGCACAACTTTAGAGATTGAGGGGTTTTTTTTTTTTTTTCACTTCGGGGTTTCAAAAATAAACCCATAACATTTTTATACAAATTTAGGGGTCAAAATGACCCCCATTGCCCTTTTGGGCGAATTTAAAAATAAAAAAAAGCCATATGGCCCTAGGCACTTGCCTAGCTCGCTTGGATGCCCGCCCAGGTACAACAGTGTAGGGCCGCCTTGTTCGAGGCGTGTGGTTTTGCTATTCAGGCTGCCTAGGTGGCCCTATGCGCTGGGTGGACCGTTTTTTGAAACTTTTTTTGCTCCACACCATTAACGAACAATGATGAGATTTTGGATTTGTTTTATTTTTATTTTTGCTGCATTGGAGAGAGATCTCTCTCTCTCTTCACAAAAGAAAAACAAATAAACAAATAGGGTACCTTTGCCAAAAGAAATTACAGTAAATCATTAAGAATGGATTGTGAAAAGAAAGATGATGTGGTTCTGAAAGGGGATTGGAAGCGGCGGAGGAGGCAGAGCGAGTAGGAGATGGGTGTACAGGGAATTGGCTAACAAAGAAGAAGCCATTCCCTCTCTCTCTAGCTTTCTTTCTTCCCATCTCTCTATCCGAGACTTCTCTCTCTCTCTAAATTCTTCTTGTCCATCTTTTTCTCCTACATTTTCTTCAAACCCATATTACTCTTCTCCTTCTCCTCTGTCTTCTTCTTCCTTCTCCAAGAAAATCACTCTCTCCCTCTTCAAAATTTTTCAAACCAAATAATCCCTGTCGCTGCTTTTAAGCATCCATCTCTCTCACTGATTTTCACCAAATTGGTTACTCGAAAGCGCTATGATTTTCTAGTAGATAAGTTAATGCTTTACTCATGCCCGCATCAGCTTGAGGGGATAATAATGTGTATATATAGTTTTCAGTTATCTTTTTATTATTGTATATTTGTATAAAAATAATGTTGTCTATACTAAATATGTATTTGCATATAAACCCTTTTAGGGTTTCATTCCTCTATAATGAGAATTGATCCAACTAAGCTCTCATCTCTCTACACCTTGTTGCTTTTCTCTTATTATAAGTGTCTCAACCTTTGGCTTATGCACAAAGTGGCCGCTCTCAGGACTCGAACCCGCGCTCTTGCGCTGGCTACTTGAGCCTTTTACTGTCACAACAAGTGACGGCCCGTAGATGAATTATGAAGTATGAACTATGAAACTGGGCTGACCTTGTATCATCGTGTACATGTAATGGTCAGTGAGCAACTAGGCAGAAAACTATTCACAAAGCTTTCTCAATTAGCTAGTAGTTAGTTACTAGCAAGAGTCATGATAATATATAATTTTTTTTTTAAAAAAAATCTAAAATTTTGAAATTAGGGGTTAAGTTTTTAACGATCTTAGTAATCTTCAAGATAAGAGAGACATCATCTTTATTAATACATATATTCAAAATATTTAATTTCAAAGTCTGATAAAGGAGGAAGAATTTATTAGAGTAAGACTTTCCTTTTTAAATAAGGTTTGTTATATGTTTTAAATAAAATTACTAATGAAGGTAACATACTTTATAAATGGCAATGGTGTACTCTATGGAGAATAGTGCTGAAGAAATTGGGAGTATAATGTAGTCCTTATTAACTTTCACGGTCCTTCATATTCTTTACAAAATTTTGAAATTTTATGTAAATTACTTAGGGTGCATTCGATAGCTGCTCAAATTACAATTTCGGCTTTGCATGCTCTCTCTGTCTCTCTTTCCAACTCTATTGCAACTCTCCCTCTCACCTATCTAAATTCACATACATACCCCCTATTTATCCCAACCAAATACCTCTCTCTCTCGGTCTCTCACACACATACACAGCATACATACGCACACACACCCTATGCTTATTACAACTCTCTCTCTCTCACTTGCATATACTCCGCCATTGCAACTGTCTGTCACTTTGTCCTACTGCAAAACTCTTTTATCTCGGTCACACCTTACCCATTATTTATCTCAACCCAAATCTCTCTCTCTCTCTCTCTCTCTCTCTCTCAAGTTCATCCAATCTAAAGAACCTCGCTCGATTGCAAAATTCTTGTTGAAGGTTATAATAACAAGATATAAAGTTTTTTATCTTATGGATTACAAGATATTGAGTTTCCGATATTGAGAGTTTCTTTTTTTGTGGGATTACAGTTGTAATGAGATTTGTTTCCTAAAAAGCGTGAATTATAACTCTATAAATCGGTGGTAAACCAGAGTAATCCTTATAAATGACATACTGATTTATTCTCCGTAAATATAGGCACCATTGCCGAACTGCCGAACTACGTAAATATTTTGTTGATTCTTCTTATGTCTCATTAGTCTCTATTTCTTTATTATAAATTCTACATGGTATCAGAGCAGGCCAATCTATTGTTGGCCGATTTGTTTCTTTCGAATCCCATATCTCATCCTTGTTGCATCTCTTTACATACCGCTCTACGCTCCCATTGTGATTCGGTGCTTTTGTCCTTGGTTTAAGGTATTTATAGGCGCTATTCGAACGTATGGGGGCATGCTAGTTGTGTTGCAGTTCCATTGCAATTATTTTTTTTTCGTTTGCGAGTGCATAACGTTGTTCTCTGGTTTCCAAGTGCAAAACGTTGTTCTCTCTATGTTGCAGCCCGGTTGCAAGTTTTTTGGTTTGCAAGTGCAAACGTTTTTCTTTTTGGAAGTTTTTGGTTTGCAAGTGTGTTTTGCAAACTAGTTTGGTATGCAAATTATTGGGTATTGGTTTGCAACTTTGACGGATCTTTTTCTTGCAAGATTTTGTTTGAAGGAAAACAACCTGTTATTGCAATTGTGAGCCTTTTAGTTCACAAGTTGTTGGAAACATATAGCGATTTCTAGAGAGAAAATCAATAGTGCTCATTGGAGTCTTCAATTGTTTCCGATTGAGATGTCTTTTACTCTAGTATGAAACTTATTACTATTCTTTTGAATGGATTTAATTATCTTGTTTGATCGAGAGCCATTTCTCGTTCTCTCTTTGGGAAATCTAAACTTGGACACATCAATGAGAAGAAAAAAGATCCCAACAAGGACGATCCCTCGTTGGAGGAATGACAATCCAATGGCGATCTTGTAATGTCATGGATCTTGAATTATATGGAATCTAATCTTTAAAATTTTTTTACTTTTGCTGAGAATGCCCGAGATTTATGGAAATCCATTGAGGAAATTTACGGCCAACAAAACGACATTGTTCGAATTTTTTAATTAAAACATGAAGTTTCTCAAACAAAACAAAGGGATAAAACAATCGTTGAATATCTTGGCACTCTTAAGATTATGTGGAATGAGTTGGCTATGTACTTAACCACAACTATTATCTTGGCAATCTTACAAAAGCGTGTTGAACAGAATAAAATATTTCAATTTTTGGCTGGGTTAAAGAATGACTATGAATACATTAGAAGTCAAAATTTAATCAACAAGTAATTCCTTCCTTTACCAATGTTTGTGCTACTATTCAACGTGAGGAAACCATAAATAAAATCATGAATCTTGATTTTAAAACCTTTAAATAAATTGTTGTAAAATCTTTCTTGGTCGCTAATAAAGAGATATATGAAACAACAAGGCCTCAAAATAGTGGTGGAGATAGATGCCCTAACAATTATCGCCGTAGTGGAAAGGGCTGTGGTAATAGAGAGCACCCTAGATGTGATCGCTGCAACAATATAGGATAAGTGTTGGACCCACACTTAAGGCTCATTAATAATAGGACAACTGACCAATCTACTGCTCAGACCGCAACCACTCAAACATATCACTGTAACTGTGATGATTATCAACAACCAAGTAAGAACACTGATTCTTCTTTCACACATGATATTTCTTCTTCATTCCTAGACACAGGTAACCATTAAGCTTTTATGTCTTCCTGTGACAATTTTTTTTGGATAATAGATTTTGGGCACCTATCATATGACTGGTAACTTACAAGGTCTATCCAATCTAAAAAATCATGAAAATATGAACCCCATATCTATTGATTTATGGTTCATTGATCTCTATCCATAGTGTTGGTAAAACCAAGTTCTTCTCCAGGTCTCATAACTCTGAAGTTCTGTTTATGCCATCATTTTTTTCTAACTTGATGTCTGCTTGTAGAAGTACTCAGAACATGAATTGCAATGTTATTTTTCTCTCAACTCTATAACTTTCTAGGACTGGGCCACAGTGAGGAAGATTGGTGAAGGAAGATTGCATCATGAGCTATATTTATTTAAGAGTAATGATCCTATGAGACCCTCCCACACCCATATGTGTAGGACCCCAAAGGATCACCATTAAATTTGACACAGATCTCTAGAAAAGTCAAGTCCTACACCCATGTGATAACTTTTCTGGAGATCTGTGTTAAATTTAATGCTGATCGTTTGAGGTCCTATACACATGGGTGTGGTGGGGGGGGGGGGTAGTGTCTCACGGGGATCATTACTCTTTATTTAATAAGGAGAATACGACTTTGGTTGCTAGTAAAGATAATTCTGATATTAATAAATTGTGGCATTGGAGATTTGGACATCTTTCAGATAAAGTTTTGAAAATTTTTATGCATGTTTTCTATACATGTTTCAAAGGAACTCTTTCATTTGATACATTATGATGTGTGGGGACCAGTCTCAGTTGATTGTTATGCTAATTTAAATATTTTGTTACTTTTATTGGTGATTGGTCTTGTGCTACTTGAGCATATTTATTGAAATAAAAAACATATCTTTTTTCTATGTTTCAAGAATTTTCCAAACTGATTTCCACTCAATATAATGGCAATATTAGGATTCTGTGAACTGATAATGGCTCAGAATATGTGAACAAAGCCTTTTCTGAGCATTTATGTAATCTTGGTATTATATACCAAACACCGTGTATTTGAATACCTCGACATAATGAAGTTGCGGAAAAGAAAAATAGACACATTTTGGAAGCTAAAAGGTCTTTGATGTTTCATATGTATGTTCCAAAAATTTATTGGTCTGAAGCTATTTTAACTGCTTGCTATCTGATTAACAGACTTTAGAATAAAATT
This sequence comes from Amborella trichopoda, assembly GCF_000471905.2. The sequence continues at coordinate 1,459,092 of NW_006499855.1, forward strand.
CTTAAGAATTAATTTCCCTTCAAAGTTTTGAAAAAAGAGAAAATTTGATTTGTCCCATTTTCGTGTATTTGGATACGTGTCGTATGTTCATGTGGATAGGCACAATATAGATAAACTTAATAAACATTTTAGGAGATGTATCATTCTTGGCTACTCCTCTACTAAAAAGGGATACAAATGTTATGATCCCACAATCAGAAAAATGCGTATTTCCCCATTATATAATTTGTTGAAACATGATCCTCTTTCCATGACACATTGAAGAGTTATTTGAAAAATATGACTCAAGGAGAGTGTTCATTGGCCCTTACCTAATATTAGTACTAATGATGTGTCTAACACACCCGGAACAAGTTATGATGATCAAACCAAAGTTGAAGATACCTTTGAAACCCACCAAACTGGTTTAGAAAAAGAATAATCATTCGTAGCCCCACCTGATTCCCCCTTACGTATGTCTTCTCGTGTCTCTTAACCCTCTCATAGACTTCAAGATTTTTATACTTACCATGCAGTTTTTTATCATATTCAAACTCATATTTTATATGAAAATATCTCTTTTGGCTATTTTGCTTTTTGGAGCACTATTTCTAATAATTTTGAGTCAACCAGTTTTCAAAATGCTATTTCTCAACCTGTATGGAGGAATACATGAAAGATGAACTTCAAGCACTTGATAAAAACCATACTTGGGATATTGTCAAGTTACTTAAAGGAAAGAAAAGAAGTGGATGTAGATGGGTTTATAAAATCAAATATAATAATGATGGGTCTGTTGAGGGGCATAACGCCAGGTTGGTGGCCAAAAGATTTTCTCAAACCTATGAAGTCGACTATAAAGCGACTTTTGCAGTAGTTGCCAAGATGGATGCTATTCTAGTTGGGCTTCAATCTCGTTGTGGCCGAAGAAAATACAATAAATAACCACAATTGCAAAAAATACTTTCTTCACAGACACAATGAAGAACAACCCTTAGGCTCTGATACCAGTTGTTGGGATCGATTGGTGAAAAATCAACAAAGGTCTATAACATTCACAACTATTGTGCATTCATATCAATATAAACAAGCAATGAAAATAACATGATATCAAAAGAACACCATGGAATGAAAAATACAGTAGCAAACAATCCATATAGTACAAAGATTTAACTTGGTTCAATCACAAAACATAAGCTATATCCGCGGGAGAATGACACGAGATTTTACTTACTGATTTGAGAAGATTACAAAAGAGATTGAGTTTCAAGGCTCTAATCTCTAACAGCTTTAACTCTCCGTAAACATGACCCATTATAAAGTCCATACATACTACTAAAGTGTACTTTATCTCTCTAAAATAGGGCCTGCAATAGGGTCCCAAAAACCCAAGTGTATACCAAAAAATCTCCACTTTCTCTCTCTACAAAGTGGGGAAAGACCAGGGCTAACAATAAACCCTACGTGTACTCTCTTTTTATTCTTTCTCTCTTTCATTTTTCTCACTAAAACAAAAGGAAACAAAAACCCATTAAAGAGGAAAATTCCTGCAATCTCACAACCCTTGGATTAGAAGCCAATCCAATGGCCTAGAATAAAAGAGGAACAATCAACACAAAATATAAAATAAATGAAGCCCAAAAATTCATGTGTGATTTGGCTTCCACATACAACAAGATGGGCTATGGAGTATGGTTTAGGTAAGGTGGACTAGGGTAAGGGTAAGCTTAGACTGGTTATGGAGTATAGTTGATGGGTTAAGTACGGGTAGGCTGGGGTAGTGTAGGGAGTATCGCGTAGTAGGGTTTAGGGAGTATGGGAGTAGAGTATGGTGCGGTGTAGGGTTGAATGGGTTAGGATTGGTAGTCTAGGGTGTATGGCATGGGGTAGGGCAAGGATTATGGGAGTAGGGATCCAAGGGGTATTGCCCTCAAAGCTAAAAATATTTTCTCTCCTCTCTTTCTCGAAATAAATGAAGAATAAAAGCACAACACAAGAAAACTCAAGCTATTGCACCTTAGCTTTCAAATTATCTTCAACTTAAGATTACAAGTGGTGAAAAGAGCTTGTATAAGATCTCCCCCAAACATGGACGAATGATCAAAACAATGCGAAACTGATTAAAAAATATATTTTTGTAAATTAAAAAGTAAAATTTATTTTGGGAGCAAAATGACCATTTGCCTCTTCCAACTTCCATGGAAATGACATGACCATCCCTCAAAATGGGTCTCTTTCCTTCCTTATTCAGGGCTTTTTTTGGCGTTTTTCAGCGAGCTTTCGAACGATCCAACACCGTAAAAATGATGAATGCATCGAGATAATCAATTTGATATTCATTATTGAGCTTGAATCGAACTTTTGATGTTGATCTCAAAATCTGGCCAAACCCATGTTAAGGGGGGGCAACTTGATTTTCCTTTGTTTTCGGAATGAAGATTTAGAACCCTAATGTTATCGTCGTATAAGAGAAAGTAAGTGTGAGCTGACAATAATGCCTCAAGAGTGTGGTCCTTTTGCGCTTGTAACTTGCAGTCTCCCACGCCTGTTTCTTTCTTTAACAGCGAAGAAACCCAAATCGTTGTTGGTGATCTGTTGAGAGATCTTCTGCATTTCATGATCACTAAGTCAGATTTTAGTGCCATACAAATTTGATGAACTCCCTACATTAGCATAGCATGATGTGATGAACCACATTCTCTAGACCTTAAAATTTTGATGGTCCAAGTTTCTGCCAGAAAATCAGGCAGATTTGTGGCATTTCACTTCAACAAACTTTGGAGAAGATTCACAAGAATCCATGGACGCATGAGTTCACCTTGTTTTTATGGATTTAGGATATGACACACATCATAGTTTGCTGAAAATACATTTCTACTTTATTTCTGCTTTAATCTATGTGTTTGCTGCTCCAAAAATAGTCTAACAATTTGCGAAGAAGTAAAATCAGAGGTTCCAAAAAAACAAGAAAAATCAAAATAGAGTTTATTAATTTGTTTATAGGTGAAGTTTCTATAAGGCGTAGGCTTTATGAAACAAAGTAAAGCTTCACCTTGAATCTCTTCCGAAAAGCAATTTGGGTATCAAAAATCTAAAATTAATTTCTAACACCAATGACAAAATTTGAAACTAAAAAAATAGTACAGATCTTGTGGATCCATGAACACTTAATTTTAGGATGAAATGGATTGCAATATACACTATTTTTAAGAGCTTGAAACCTTTATTTATTTTTTACAACCATAATGGTCAAGGCCGAGATGATCAGTTTTAATTTTTTTCTGACCTAGAGTTATAATTTTAAGCGAGATTTGAGGTGAGGTTTTACTTAATTTTATAGGGCTGATGCCCCCAGCAAATTGTTTTCCTTTATTTATTTATTTTGACAAATTTTTTATTTTTATTTTACTTTTCCCTTATTTATTTATTTCATCAATAATCTAGATGGACCGAGATCATATTATATAGAAATTTGAATCCAATGTCAATCAGAATTTTGAAAAGGGAAACTCCATATGCACAAGCGTATTGGTTGATGCTGCAATATTTTGTCCTTCTCTAATTTAGGCAGTTGTACAAAGTCACACCCTTCTCATGCACAAATGTGCATGGTAAATAGTCAACCATAATAAAATCGGACCGCTGGGATGTGTCATGTTCCCACACAAATATTGAATTCTCAGACATCAAGCACGGGTGAATGCTACATCATGAGTTGCGCAATCTCAAATCTAACAACTTTGTATGAAAGATGGTCAACCTTATTATGTAATTTTTCACTACTTTCATTTTTACTAACATATATATGATCCCTTGATTTCATGTTGGTGCATCACACCACGTGGCCATAAATATTATTGAGTTTTTTCCTGTGTTGAATAAAGGAAAAATTACGTTTGTACCATATTTAAATAGAGTTATTATGCTGAGGTCCATATTTTAACAAATTTTATGTGGAGGCCCCACCCATGCATCTTTTTTTAATGTTTTTTCAATTTTATCCTTTTATCTGATGTTCCAAAAATCGAACTACTTTTCTATTTTATTATTAACTTTTTTTAAAGTGTGGGGTTGTCTGTCTGATGGGGTATAATTTGGGGTATGTCCAATGTTTCCAACATCGAACCACCCCAAAGTTAACCAATTGGATATTTGGGACATTGTACCACCCTATAGCACATATGACTTGTTTTTTTTTTTTAGTTGGCTCGATGTTACATCGAATAGGTCTCTTATTATGTAGTCCGATGTGAGAAGCATCAGACAACATATTTAAATTACGATTCGATATTGCTAACATTGGACTAAAGTTTGACAGCTCAGACCACTTACTGGACAATGTAATTCACAATCTAGGGAGCAGTCTAGGGATCCAAACCTCAAATCACAAATCTTGCACTATATTAAAGCAAGACTAGCAATCCGAGGCCGGGATCCTTGGATTGCTTCCTAAATTGTGAATATTGTGAATTCACAGTCCATTAAGTAGTCAAGTTGCTAAACCTCAAATCGCAAGTCTTCGTTGTATATGGCTCAACTTGGTCCGAGTTTTGGATCCTCGAACAAAGTGCCCAAATATAAGTTGGTTGATGGAAACATCAAATTGTTAGCACGCCATTTAATGAGCAATGATCTAATGCAAGGGTCGTATTATAGTATAATGCAACGACACTTCTAGAAAACCATGTTTGTGGTATTTGTATGATTCCAAATTTTGCACACACACTCTTTTTATCTTAATTATCAATCCCAAAAAAGGCAAAATTCAATTTGAATCCTAGATATGGTCAAAATGAGTCCCCCCCAAAAATGAATCTAGGTCATTCATTTTGTGAATTTCAAGATCTTAGTTTTTATAAATTCAAAATCATTTTTTTCTTTTTTAACATTATTCATCTAATGATAATAAAGTCATCCAACAAAAATAGAAATGAAAAAATTCTTCTAAGGCCTAGATCTAAGCATCTCACCAAAATGAACGGCCTATGTTAATTGGACTAAAAAAATACCTTTTAGGTTGTGTTTTCAATTTTTGCTTTTTTTTTTTTTTTCATTAAAATGAAAAGAGTGTAGATTTCAAAATTTAGATCAAACAAATAGTTATAAGATGTTTTTTAAAGTTATTGCATTATATTACTATACAACGGTTGCATGAATTCATCGCCCCCATTTAATTTTAGCTAAGATAATTTTAAAAAACCTATAAACTTGAACCACATAGACCATATTAGCTTAGTGAACCTTAATGCACCATAACATATAATCCACGATCCCCAAGAAAACAACCACATCAACTTCATTAAGTACAAATTCCGTATGACTACCACCACTGGATTTAGTGGAATGACCGGAGCAAACTATAGGAGAATTGGGATTAGGGACACAGGTCGTGTTGCTAGCCCGATGGGCCTAGAATGTGCTCCATGTCGACATTCCAGAAATTTCTAGTACAATGGACTTGGTCAAAGCTAAAAAAAGATCCGGATCAACTCTTCAACGGATTTTGACCAAATTTTGACTAAATTCAACCCTAGGAGTTCTGATCCCAAGCTACCTAAAAGTCCTAATCCTAAGGAACTAGCGCCCAATTGAAGCCAATATGGACCCCTCTTAAGAGCATCTAAAAATTTGACCTTCAAGCCATAGAAACATGAAAGCCTTAGAAATCATTAAGCCTTGGAGACCTAATATCTTAGAGAAAATTCCTTAACAATTAGAAAAAAAAATCATTTAGACTATAGAAATCCTAAACCTAAAGAAAACATAGAACCTAGAAATCTTAGAAATCATGGAAGCCATAGAATTCACAGAAACCTTAGTTCTAGGAATTCAAAACCTCTAGTCAAAGTCATTCAATTTTTAGATCCAAAAACTTAAAGACAAGAAAAGTTCTCAGCATGTCTTTCAAAAGGAGAAGGAGACCTTTCAAAAGGAGAAGGAGACCAAACAAGAACGGCCTGATCCGGATCCGGCTTTTGGGTCCACAATAATTAGTACTTTTCTTTAGTTTTAGTTACTTAGTTCTTTCTATTTTAATTCAATTTTCTAGGTTTAGATTTAGCTTTTAAAATTATTTTGGTGCATGAAACTCAACTGTCATTGTCGGCAATTGTCAAAGAAAGTTAATCTTTCGAGGTCAAGATTTGTCATTGAACCGTAATTTGATCAACAACCACAATCTTTATCAATTGTAAACTCTAACCATTTAGAGCATAAATCCAGAGACGTTTCATATTGATATCTTTTCAGTTTATATATATATATATATATATATATATATATGAAAAGATCGGATTAGCCTATTAGCTCATATGAACATATGAGCTCAACGTTCGAGATTCAATCTGGGCCATCTGACGATACACGGATATCTGGTAGTGTTTGAATTTTAGTTTTTGTTTCTATAAATCTAAATCACTTGAAA
>NW_006499855.1:1481948-1500611 GCF_000471905.2 Amborella trichopoda
ACGTCGTGTTCTTACTAAATAAGGTAGATATACTATATATATATATATATATATATATATATATGAAATAAATTCACCAAAATACCTTAAAAAAGGATATTTGACAAGGATTGTGAGTATTGTTTGCCATAATCACTATTTTATTTTTTTTAGGTGTTTTTAAAATATCTCACATTGTAAATCTAATTTTTTAAAATCATTTTTCTCTACTTTTTTAAATATTTTGTTAAAGTTTTTTTAGGTTTGAATTTATTTTTAATATATATTTGTATTTTTCAAATTTTTTTAAAAAAATTTAAACTTTTAGGGAAATTTACGTACGAACCAGATTTTTATATTGTTATTAATATTATGACTTTAAAATAGCCCTTTATTACCTGGAAGGACGGATCACTGAATTTTATTTATTTTTACCATGTTTTCCCTAAACCGATTTTTCAATCATCGAACCATTTGGTAACCCTGATACTTTTCATTTTTTGCCATGTTTGCCCTCAAAGTTTTTATCGAATCCTTGGTTCACTTAAAAAAATTCAACAGAAAGCAGTCTGATGGTCCTAACATCAAAACACTTCGTTAACTTACAAAAACGCTTTGTTAACTTACAAAATTCAACAGAATTCGGTATGATGTTAGAATCATCAGATCGATTGATTTTCATAAAAAATTGCAATAGAAATGGTCCGATGGTTCTAAGATTAGACTGCTTGATTAACTTTCAAAATTCAACATAATGCGATGCGATGTTAGGACATCAGACGACTTGAATTTCATAAAAAATGTCAACAGAAGGCAGTCCGATGGTTCTAACATCGGACCGCTTGCTTAACTTACAAAATTCAATAGAATGCGGTCCGATATTAGAACTATTAGACTGCTTGATTTTCATAAAAACATTGCAACAGAACACGGTGTGATGGTTCTAACATTGGATCGCTTGGTTAACTTACAAAATTCAACTGAATGCGGTCCGATGTTAGAACTATCAAACTGTTTGATATTCAGAAAAAATGTCAACAGAATGCGGTCTGCTGGTTCTAACATCGGACCGTTTGCTTAATTTACAAAATTCAGCACAATGTAGTCCAATGCTTAAAGTATAAGATCGGCGGTAAACTTGACAAAAATTAAAAATATCAAGGTTAACAAGCGGTTCGTTATTGAAAAATTGAAATGGGGGCAAACTTGAAAAAAATGAAAAAAATGAAAAAAATTGAAAGATCCGTCATTCCAAGTAATAATAAGCTATTTTTGGGTCATTTCGTTGTAATGATACGTAAATTTTTTGAACTTCTTTAAAAATTTTGGGGTATGCGGGCGAGTAACTCGCGTCAGCTTGGGGCCAAGTATCCTATATGAGGCGAGTCCCAGCGCACTGGTCATAGAAAATTTGTAGCCATATTTCTTAAGTTCCCTTTATTGAGTTGATGAAAGTTGTATGAAGAGAGTGGAACTCACCGAAACATACATATCCAAGTCTTATTTGTTCTTTCTCCATGACCATCCATCCATTGATTAAACGACGATGACGCTTATCACCATGATTTTATGGATATGTAGATGATCTTGCCTCAAGATAAAAAGTTTAAGATGGAGCATTGTCATCCAATCATAGCCCTTGAAATGGTAACTGGTTAACGGCGCATCAAGCGTCAGTGTTTCTAATGAGTGGCGATTAAGACGTTTCGAGGATGGCTTTGGAAACGTCAGAACCAGCCAAGATTGCGGTGCTATCGATTTCAAAAGTAAGAAGCCCAAACATTAGGCGAGTTTCTGAGCGCACGAGTACCCATTGTTATTCGGAAAAGTATACAAAGAGATCAATTGTTTTTACGATAAGGAGGTCACAAATTTTAATTGAGCTGTTTTAAGGGTGTTATTGAATCGACTCAAAGTTTAAAACAAATTTTTGTTTAATAAAAGCAAAAAAATTTGAACTTCATAACATACTCCAAACCATCTAATTTGATACCTAATGACTAAAAATGATCGTGACCTCCTTGTAATAATAATAAATGCATGAGTTTCTAATTCAATACATTTTGCATCTGACTCGAACTCAAAACCCAGGTTAGTCCGTGCTCGGCCATGGCACAAACCTTTAAAATAAAAAAAAATAAAAAAAAAGGATGAAATAAGGGATCAAAGAACTCGTGGTGGAGGTGGATTACGACAACTGCAACTAGTTGCTACAGATGTCTAGTGCAAGGTAAACAAACGGATATAACGGAACGGATGGGGTCACGTCCCTTTCCATTTAATAACAAGAAGGGGTCCCTAGGGACGGAAAAAGAGGCATCCAAGAAAAAAATAATGAATGAAAAAAGAACAAAAAAGAATGGAACTCAAAAAGAAAAAAGAGATGCCAGGAAAAGGAAAAATAAAAAAATCATGGGAGAATATTTAGAAATGTATTTGTTTGAAGAATATTTGGAAAAGGAAAAATATTAAAAAAAGTTTGAAGCCTTAAAAGATTACAAATTATATACATATATGCTTTTAAATTTCATTCTTTCTCAAAAAACGTGTTAATTTTTTTTCCAAATTGTAGTTATTTGGTAGTTGGAAAGCCTGAATAATTAGCTCTACATTGGTAATTTTATGCTTAAAAAAGGTAAATTTGTCATTTGGATAATGCCTATTAAATCCCCTTGTTTGATCCCATTTTCCAACATCGAATAGGGGCAAATTTGAGAATCTTTTGTCATTTTTCTTTTGGAAACAACTCATTGATATACAAAATTTAAGTAATCTTTTGACTCTTGTGGATTTCAACCATTTTTTGATATTTTCACATTATTTTTTATACTATGAAGAAGACCTGATATACAAGCCGTGAAGGGTGTTCAAGCCAAAAGAACAAAAACGTTTTTCTACCTCTAACGACCTGGTTTTACCCCTCACTTGGTTACTCTTTTACAACAAAATGGGCCCAGAACCAGTAGGGGCCGTTATTTTCACGTAATTACCAATTCAACAACCAGCTTTTTTTCCTTTTTTTTTCCCCTTTTTTTTTTTTCTTATTTTTTTCCTTTTTTATTTGAATACTTACAACAACCTTTTTAAAATTTTTTAATTTTTATCATTTGACAAATGTTAAAACTTCATTAATAAAAGAAAATTACAATAGCGATTACTTCATTAGACACCAAATGTTATTAGGTTAGCTATCTTTGTGATGGCCTTAAAATATATTTTTATTTTTAATTATAAAATTTAAAGCATAAAAATAGTGTAAATCTAGCAGATCTAGAAAAACTTAAAAATTGAGAATAAAAAAATACGTTACAAGATGCACTATTTCCAAAACTTGAAATCCATTTTTTTCTCATGTTCATGCATCTTGGCGTTGAGATGATCAACTTGAACGTATTTGGGCGTCAAAACAACCTCCTATAATGAAATTTTTGAGGTGCGCTTCAATTTGATTGTTTAGTGCCTGAGCTCTATATAAATTTTTCCCATCTTTTGGTCATAGATTCATCTACATCTATTATTTACACGGAGGCTTTGATGTCACAATTTCATCCACATCACTGTTAAAAGAGAATCAAATAATAAATGCAAGAAACTAAACACAAAATCGCCTGAGCATTACAAATCAAAGAGTGTCATAAAACTTGTCGAGGGGTCCCTAGAAGCAAAGAGGCATAGAGGAGCTCATTCCATGTATCTGGTAAACCAGGCAAGCACCAGTGACTGCAATCTGCAAAGGTTTCTGGCTGCTTTTGTTGCTCAAGAGTGAGAAGCTTCCCTCCCCTCTCTGTAAAAACCGAGGTGTGTGCGTCTATGCGATACTGTGATAGATGTGTTATGTTCAGATATCTCACCACCCCATCCATCTCGGCAACAATCTTCTCTGTAACATTCTTTATGACATGCGGAAAGTTTACGATGTACGAATCGTCCATGATCGGTTGTGTTTGGTTATAGCACCATTGCTTCCTATTAAAAAATCCCGAGTAAAAAGCCCGATAACGATAACAAATCGAAGGCATGGTATTTGTTTCTAGAAATAAGGGTAAGATGGTAATTTTGTTGAATTACAGTAATGAGGGTAGAAATATTATTCGGTATCAGCCGTCGAGCAGCTCTGTTTGAGATATGGTGAAGCTTGATATCCAGAACTTCTCATTAAGGTATTTTTGTCAGAAGATTTTCACGCTTCAAACTTTTGGTATTTTTAGGAGCTGTCAGAAAAATATCAAACAAAATTGGAAAACGAAAAGCAGTGTTTTACTCAAAACCAGATACCACAAAGGAAAAACTTCTTTTTCCTTGGAATTTCTATGAACTTTTATCTGATCATGAATTAAATTTGCGAAGTATTGCAAAACAAAAGGAGAAAGGGAATGGTATGTTGACTTTGAGGAAAATACTGAAATTTTCCCTATACAATGATATCTGCAAATAACAATCAAAAGGAGAAAACAAGGCAATTAATATCTGCAACGATTTTGGTTTCTTTTTGAATTACACATGCGACTGGGATGGCCAGAAAATTAGCGCCGAATTTGCATAAATCATAAGAAAACGAAATGCTCTCTCTCTCTCTCTCTGTCTCTCTCTCTATTGTGCTATGGCTCATCCTCGTAATTGGGAACTAATGGAGTTGGCAATCTATTCCCAACTAAATGTAGAACATTAAGATGAATTAGTGTTTCAAAACCTGGCGACTCTCGTTCCAGATTATCGACCTGGATGTAGAATGGATTCAAGACCAAACTAAATCCAGCATGGTATGGTTCTCGATCCAGTTCACCCTAAAATTTCCCTTTTCATTTTTATTTTATTTTTTTTAATCTTATCTAATAGTTTTATTTTATTTTATTTATAACAAATATTTTTGGATCCCTGATCCAGGCGATCCAAGAAAGATCCAAATTGCCAATCCAGATAGAGATATCCGCCCCACCGATCCTTTTTTTAAAACATTGATATGAATATAACTCATAGGAAAATATTTCTATGCTTCCCCTACAACATAAGAGTTCTATCCTCCCTCTACCATCCAGCCATCCAATTTTGATCAAAAGAGACACTCACTATTTGATCTTAGATCCAACGTCTCAAAGTATTTTATTTTTAGTTTTTTTTATACAAATTATGTGAATATGAAATTTGGTACCTACCATCTTCTCATTGAGGCGAGCTATAAAAAATATTAAAAATAATTTTTCGATAAAATATAATAATCATAATACCCTTTGAAACTTTCAGGGGTATTTTGGTTATTTTATTTTATTGAAAATATTCTTTTATATTTTTTGCTAGTGCGAGTTTAATAGAGGAATGGACTTCCAAAATTTGGTGTCAAAATAGTTTATAAAAAAAAATTAAAAATAAAATAGTGTAGAGATGTGACATTGTGATTGGAGCAATCTTAGCCCTCCATTCAGAATGGACGGTCGAGAAAGGGGGGGAGGATAGAACTTCTACGTATTAGGAGAAGCATAGAAAGCTTACCCTAATTTATATCTAACCATTTGCTTTTTTGCTTAACTTTTGAAAAAATTTCATAAGTGTTTTTTCATTTTTTGGGCCAAGTTAATAGGGCTTAACTCAAGGGAAAAGAAGTTACCCTTTGTGTTCAGGTGAAATGCTGCGAAAGAAGACAGTAGTCACGGAAGGGTCAACATTCTTTTCCACCCATTGTGCCCAAGTCCTCATGGCCATCTCGTATGCAATTTCAGTTTCCAAGTCTTCCATCAATTGCCCCTCCTTTTCAAAGAAATCCCACCTGTGTTTCCCACACTTTGTAAATACGTGTTTGCAATCCGCAAGCGTTTTTCATTCTTATAAGCTTGTGATATTACACATAAAAAAAATCGTTATATTTGAAATAAAAATTTCAATAGCTAAATAGTTATTCATAGTTAAAATTTAGCAGAATAGATGGAGAGTAAAAAGGTCGAGACAAATAAGTTACTTCTGCTTACGTTTTGAACTTGCCGGTGTGAACCCACCAATGGCCGGTGTTAAAAAGCATGACATTTGCACCTCTCCAATATTTAGAAGATGGTGAAATGGACCCAAGCTTTATCACTCTCCCTTTGTCCGACACTTCATTCAACTCCACCAAGAATGGGCTCCAAAAGAACTCTACTGTGCAATTGTAGTCCTGTAAAATCTAAGCCATGAGAGAGAAGGGAAAGAGGAGACAGAAAGGAAGTTGTACATTTATCCCCCACCATGCATATCACACCACTCTCCGTCCTTTCGTGCATGAGAGAGATGAAGAATTTTATGAATTTTTTTGTTTTTTTGTTTTTTTTACAAGGTTACACCTAGAAATGGAGCCTGGGACATTGGACTGTGAAAACTTAGCCTCTATCGACACAAACCCGTTTCCTAAAGAGTTATATGTAATTGTTTGGACACCGGTTTAGAGAGACAGAGAGAAAGAGGGAGAGAGAGTTATATGTAATTGTAACTATTTGGACTCGTTCAAAGGAAAAATATTTTGTGAGTCGCCCAACTTACACTAGTTTTGTGCAGTTTCCTTACAAAATAAATATCAAATATGTATTTTTCATCCAAAATTTTAGGGTTCGATAATAGGTGAGTCGGGTGACTCACCAAAATCTAAAGAGGGAGAGTTATAATATATAGAGGGAGAATTTTACCAAGGCACGAAATACTTTGTGGACTGCACTTTGCACTTTTACATGGGCTCGAGATGGTGGAATGAGAGAGAATAGTAGGCAAGCGAGAGACTCCCATTGGTTTCTATTCAGCGAATCCCCAACAAGAACTATCCGTTTTCCTCTCATCCTCTCCAACAAATCCATCCCATTAAACCTGTCACACCAAACGAACAACACTTAAACCAGAGCACTATAAAGGCACAAACCATTTTTTTCTCTTAATTGAGACTAAACATGAAGATATTCTATATCATAATGGTTACTTATAAGTACCATGCATGGCCTGCATACCTTGGAATTTCACAATCGTTTGCTTCCCACCTCCATTTCTCATACTCGGAATCTGGCCGTCCGTTTTTCCGGCAGCTCACTTGCTCGCTTAAGAACGGGCACGATGATGGGACGTATATCAGACGTTGCAGTGGATCATATACCCATTTCCCATCAAATATGTTGCATTTCTTAGAATCTAGATCCTTTTTTCTTTCCCCACCATTTTCGATCCCTGACAGCTCGGGCAAAGGGGGTGGGAAGCTCAAATTAGTCTTCAAGAGAATCACATTCCAGGCCTCTGGGTCTTCTGTGGGCGACGCAGAAAGCTCAGTCGATTTCTTCGGGCCAAGGGTCCACGAGAAACTAGTGGTAATGTCTTGTCGGTCACTGAGACATAGGAGAAAGAGTAAGCTGAGGAGGCTCACAGATGAGCACATCATCCATTTCTGGTTCACTAGGTTTGGGGTACCCTCCATGGTGGTTTTGGAGAGTGCTCTCTCTCTCTCTCTCTCTCAACTAAGGTACCTGCAAAGCTCAAATATCTCTTGTCCAAAGGTTAGTGTACCATAAAGCTCTCTTGGTCTGTTTAAATCTCTCTCTCTCTTTCTCTCTCTAAAACGTTACTATATGTTTGGCTGAGGGAGGGGCATAGAGAAGAGCGTATATTACGAGGGAGAAGATCATTGCTATTTTCGCAGCCTGCACATGAGTGTCTTTTTCATTGTTTTGTATTGATGGTCTCTTTTAGACTGTTTTATTTACATTTTAGGTATTAGATGGGGATTTGGTCCTGTTTATTTGACTATTTTATATGGTAAATAATAGATAAGGTTTTGTTGGGGTTAAGTTATTCAACCTACTTTTTGACCCACTCTGCTTTGGTGGGTCTTATAGTGATGTTTCTTTAAACCTAACCCTATTCTACCCACTACGCACTCAATCTGCCTGACAGTCTAACTCCCTTCAACTTATTTCTTTGGAAAACAATCCCCATAGTTCTAACATATTAAAAACTAAGTCTATACATGAATATCAAGTCTCTATTCTCACCAAAAAGAGTATTCTACCCACTACGCACTCAAATCTGCCTGACAGTCTAACTCCCTTCAACTTATTTCTTTGGAAAACAATCCCCATAGTTATAAAATATTAAAAACTAAGTCTATACATGAATATCAAGTCTTTATTCTCACCAAAAAGAGTAGGGGCTCAAATCTCCACTGACTTTAACTTTTTAATAAAAAAAAAAAAAAAAACTATACATTAAAAGAGAGCAAAAACCGGGAGTATTTTTGTCAAACAAATAAGCAATACTCACAACAAATGGGTTTAATCCTTGATTGGTACATACAATAAGTGTTTCAAATGTTACTAAATCACCGTAATTTCATTTGGGAGGGACGTTTTATACAATTTGTAAACCCAGATCCCCCAAACTAGCCATCCTAGACACCTCAGAGCAAAATACAAGCAGAAAACTAACTCGGACTCCAATCCGACACCCAAAATCTAAAAACTGACATCCTAATATACTAACCTTGTAGAGCCCTCAAAATCCACTCAAATTGAACATTTGTTTCTATATTTTAAAGGAGATCATGATCTTTCCAAATGTCCAATAATCATCTAAATCCAATATGTGGTTTGAAAGCAATTACCTGAACAAATTTGTCCATAAAAAATTCCATTTTGCTCCAAAACTCAGAAGTGTAGACGACGGAACTGTGTCATCTAGCCTGGAATTGTCAAGACAATGCATACCACATTGTCTGAACCAAATTTGTCCAAATGATGAGAACGGCATCCAATCATATTTGTTCACAAGTGGGAACGTGTGAAACAGTCTATATATAGGCCAAAACATAGCAAACTCAAGAAATTAAGCAATTAAACCTATCTTAGAGCCTTAGGTGAATATAGAGCCTATGAGTCCCAAAAGCCCTAGAAACCCTTGATCTAGGAATCCCTAAACCTAGAATCAAGAAGCCCTAACTCTAGATCATCAAAAAACCCTGGTTCAATGTGAAATCCTAAATTCCAATTTAATTTATCAAACCCTAATTTTCATTTTTAAAACCATAGCTCTAAGATGAATATGCCTTAGACGTTCTTTAAGAAAAGAGGAGGAGATCATTATAAACAACTCGCGGTCTGATACGGGCACTAATTGGGTTTTCAAGAGTATTGGGCCAATCAAACTAGCTAGGAAAGTTTTCTTTCTGTTATGGATGCAGTAAGCATGCAAGCCAAGCCCGCACATGTAGAAATGTGGAACCCTTCATACATCTATTTTTTGGATGGACTTTTGGACTTAATTTTTAAGGATATGTAATCTCTAACTAGGAGATCATAACTATGAAAAAATAACTAATTTTAAAAATTGGAAATAATAATTATATTAAGAAAACATTTGAACCGTTAGTTTCAATTGTTTTTAGATGGACCACATATTTACATCCGACTTTTAGATGAATGCTTTATACTTCTAGACCGCATATGTATAAATGTTGTCCAGCCAACATGAAACAATTTTCCTTCTGTTATTTTCCTTTTAAATTTTAGTTAAATTTTCTTCAATTTCAGGTTCTTAGGGTTTATGTAGTGGATTTTATGTGATTCTAAAGCCGACTCCACCATTCTCAAGATTGTTAACGAACAATAATTTGACAGACCCCACATTCTTTATCTATTTTTAATTTTAACTAGTCTAAAGCATAAATTTGGAAACTCTTCATCTGAGATCTCTTCATATTTGCAGCGTCAATAATACTCAAACTTTGACCCCTCAAAGGTAGACCAAATGAGGTCCAATTGACATTAAATTTTTGCGATCACCAGGTGGTGCCTTCGACTAAACTTAGGTACTTTTCACCCCATTCTGAGGCCGTTGACGATAATGTTGACTTTAGGGTCTGCCGTAGATTGAAATGGTGCTGAAGATTGGTGGAGAGACCTCTTCTTGTATATTTAGATGACCAGTTCACTTCATTCCATGCCAATACCACTTAAAGGGGTTTCCATCATGCATCTCTTGATCAACTGGATGTGCATTTGAGCTACAAGTAGGTCCGCAATCTCAAGAATTTCGGCTAGGAGACCCTTTTTGGAATGATTTAATGATCCCTTGAGTTTTTTTGTTTTTTTTTTTTGGGGTAATTTAGTGGGGGAAGATAGGCCCCTACCTGTTTTTTCAATTACTTTAGGAGTTGGTTTTTTTAAAGGTGTTATTGAGGTGGTGTCCGTCGGAACGAAAACCATAGATTAAGGTGTGAGGGTCCTCCCACCGTGACCCCATCCCCTTTCTGGAGATCCCTTGAGTCTGATCCCATTTTGATACCACTTGGTGGGCCTTCGATAGATACATCATTATCAGGCAGGCTGGTGGATAGTGCATTGTCCATCCTTGGTGTCTTTGCCCCGACTTATAGGGATATAACAACAATAATATAGTCCAGTCCTATGCTCCATACTCAATTATCCTTGTTTAATCAGATGTCTTGATCATTGTTCGCAAAATCGCCCGATCTAACTGCTAACCGTCCAGTTAGATCAGAAACGGCCAATGGACAGTTCCAGTTTTGAGCGGTTAGGGAGGTCAACTGGTATTTAAAAAAAAAAAATTCAAAAAATATATATATAAATTCTCAAAAATAAGGAATTTGATTTGTAATGCATTTTTAAATATTCTTTACATTATGGTAAAGATTAAAAATTGTTTTAGTTATCAATACTCACTTTTATATTTTTCCATCTTTTTTAGAAAGTTTAAAAATAGCCATTGGAAAATATAAAATGGGTTAAAATCCATTTATTTTTCATTATTTTTCAACTTCATTTGAATGAGTTTTGTTTTAATCATTATTTTTATTCTTTTTCATAGTTTAATAGATTTTTTTTGTATTTTTTTAATTTTTTCAACACTTTTTTGACTGCCCAAGACTTGCCCGGTTACAGCGGTTGAATCGGCGGTTTACTGATTAGGCCGGTTAAACCACTTCCAAACCCGTGTCCAGTTAACCGTTCAGGTTCGATTTTACGAACACTAGTCTTGATACAAAAACACTCCTAAATGGGTAGAGACTTTTATTTTATTTTTTCCATAAAGATGTTTCTAGCTCCATGACTAGTGGGGGCTATTTTATAGGGAAATAAAATTAAGAAGGTTAATTATTGGAAAGAGAAAATATTAAGATTTCAGGTTTCTAATAAAAACTAGTTTTATTATTTTTGAGATGGGTGAGCACAAAAATTATTCAAAGAGAGGTTGAAGTCTTTTGTTTCTCTCTCTTGGGTTTTTTGAAGTGCATAAAAATTAAAAAAGGGTTTTCTTCCAAAAATCTCAAAAGGTTTAGAGCTCCTTCAAAGTTAAAACGGGTGTTCTTCAATAACCTTGGGAATAAGTGTTTCTTCTAACAAAGGGAGGAAGAAGGAAATTTTCCTAGAGGTAATTGTGTATTTTTCTATTTTTTTTCCCGAATCCTTACGTTATAGTTAATTAACTTGAGAAGAATGATTATAATTATGTTATTGTACAATAAATTTTAAAAAAAATTACGTAAATATCCAATATATTTTTTGCTATTGTGAAAATACCTGAAACTTTATGTTATTACAAAAATGTTTATTTTTCAACTTCGTAAGACTTTTTTTTAGAAAAGACGAAATTGTTTATTTTCAGTTTTTGAATAACCGAAATTTTTTATTTTCAGTTTTCAAAAATCGTAGTTTTTAAAATTCAGTTTTTGAACAACTAAATTTTTTTTTGTTTGTTTTTTAATTCACTCTCTCTCTCTATACCCTTCCTTTCACCCCATGCTTTACCATGTCGTTTCCATTTAAAATCTTCCCTATCTTTTGTATCTGCACATTTGCAGAAATAGCTGTCATAAAACCTCTCTAAGAAGAAAACTAAAAACTCATCTCTCTCTCTCTAAAAAGAAATCCTAAACTCTCTCTTCCTCCCCCCTCCTCTCTCTCTCTAATGTAAAGATTTTAAACAAGATCTTTTTCCAATTCTCTGCCTCCCACCCTCGCTTTTTCTCTCTAGAAAAATCTTAAAAACTTACATAGAAACTTAACCCTAACTTAACCCCAATACTCTGTCTCTCACCAACATACGGTTTTTTTATTCTATATTAGAAACTCTCTTTAATAAGAAACCTAGAAATTTTTTGCCAATTGCGAAGACTTTGAAGACCTAGAAAACCTGCAAAAAATAGCCGAAAATGAAAAGCTTTGGTGTGCTGATGACCCTACCTATGATGCCCTACCTTCAAGAAGAGATTTCTAGTCAATTCAAGCTCTTCAAGCTATGGGAATATCCAAATCAGGCCAATTTCTCTATCAAAACACTGGGTGAAACTTACCCAAAAAATGAAGTTGGATGAAGGAGACATAGAGTTGAAAAAAAAAATTGGGTGGTTCAAAAACTGAAATTTTTTTAAAAAAAATTATTTGAAAAATCGAAAATTAAAAAAAAAATGGTTTTTCAAAACAAAAAATGGGTAGTTTCTTATTTTTAAAAAAAAGTGTTATGAAGTTGCAAAACGGACATTTGTATAATAATGAAAAGTTTCAGACATTTTGTAATAACAAAAAAATATATCAGATATTTACCTAATTTTCACTAAATTTTATTAGTACTGCGTGGTATTTCTCGTATTTAAAAGGTTTTCTGCATAAAACTTGGTGTTATGATTCGTTCCTAATTTTTTTGCAAATTTATATATTTTTTATTTGTTTAAAGTTCGACATTTTTTCGTTGATTCACACGTAAAAACACGCAGCTTCCTAACACAAATACCAACCTTGTAGCCAATCTATATACCCCATCATTGACCCTAAACCTTGGACCATCATGCTCCTGCCCAATTAAACCCAAGTAACTATCACACTTGTGGGGACCTGCTCCTTCCTCCATTAATGACTCACCAAATACACCCATATCACGTCACCGATACCCCTTTTTCTCTCTCGAGAAATATGATAACGGTTAGGGTGTGGTTTGTATAAGGGTGAGGTCCTAAACAATTCAAGTAAGACGTACCTTCAAATAGTATCGAAATATGTTGTTTCAGTATTGGAAGTCTTTGTAATGGCCTGAAAATTTATTTTTATGTCTAATTATAGAATTTAAAGCCTAAAAAATAGTGTATATTGAGCAGATCTATGAGCTCTTGAAAATCTTGATAATTGATGGTCTAGAAAATGAATTACAAGATACACTATTTTCAAAACTTGAAATATATTTTTTCTCATCTCCATACGTCTTGAGGTCAAGATGATCGATTTGAGTAATTTTTAGCGTTAAAACAATCTCTTCTATTGAATTTTTGAGGTGTGCCTAAATTTCATTGTTTAGGGCCTCACCCTTATATAAACTTTTTGCTAATTATTTGTCTCCTGTATCTCTCTAAAAAAAATGGTGGATTTCATGTTTCCGTATGTAAATATCCACGGAAAATGATCCTAATTTTTTTCAAAAGGGTTGGATGTGTTTGAAAGACAAAAAAATGCATCAAGTCCAGATTTCAAAGGGATGCAAGCACTTCACATGCAAAACAAGTAGACGTATAATGAGTTTGATCAAATATTAAATACGCGAGGGACTACGTGAATGAAGTTACCGCTCTTCGCATGGTAATTGCTTTGCCTGTCCCACTTCAATAATATCGATTTGGATGGCTTTTGAGCTTTTTTTTTTTTTCTTTGGAAAAAGTTTATAGCGCCGAGGCTCTAAACAATCAAATTAGAGCCTACCTCAAAATTTTCACTAGATGAGGTCGTTTTGATGCCTGAATGTCCTCAAATTGATTATCTCGACATCTACATACATTGACATGAGAAAAAATTGGATTTCAAGTTTTTGAAATAGTGCATCTTATAACGCATTTTTGAACCGTCAATTTTCAAGATTTTTAAGTTTTCATAGATCTGCTTGATTTACCTTATTTTTGAAGCTTTAAATTTTATAATTAAAGACGAAAATATATTTCAAGGTTATTACAAAGTTTTCTAGTATTGAAACTACATTTTTCGATACTATTTGAAGGTGTACTTTATTTTGATAGTTTAGAGAGCCTCGGCTCTATACAAACCGCACCATTTTTATTTGTTTTTTCTTTTTTTAATAAAAAAAGAAACATTATTTTCATGATTTTTAGATATCTCAAATTCGTGCAACCCTTTTGATTTTGAAATAGGGGCCCATACCTAGTCTAAGTTGATGACACCCTAAATAAGCAGTCTTGTTATGCGCTTTTCCATAAAACAACATATCATTATTTTTTAAACAGAAAATAATAGAAGCCAAAAGGTATTATGCTTCCATGGGATTATGTTGTCCATTTACTCCCTCATGTAAAACTCAATCCAGATTAGCTTTAGGGTCTCAAAATTTGGGGATGTAATCCATAAACTAATTCAATAGAAAGAATTTCTAAATTGCACTCCATGTGTGCTTAAAAAAAATAGCGTTTCAAGAATGAATAGAGACCATCCAATTTTGGAGGGTGAAATTTATATGTTAAAAAATACAAAACTAATTTTTTTAAATAGTTACTTATAAATTTTCAGGTAGTTTTCAAAATTTTAGACTAACAAAAAAAAACAAGTGGCTTTTCTAACGGAGGGAGTAGATGTAAATTATGCTCCCGCATAAGCACGGTATGCACGTAAATAATATAACACTCTACGCAATATATTTGTGCTCTATGCTTACGTACAGCTAATTTCCCTTAATTTTGTGGATCAAATATTTGCTGGTAATTACTAAGAAAAAGGATGCATTTTCTATAAGACCTAGGCTTTACGAAAACAAAGTAAAGCTTCACCTCAACTAAAAACACTTTAGGCGTAAGAAATCTCCATGATGGCTCTAAATTTAATTTTCAACATGGACTATAAAAATTGAAGCTAAAAAAATGGTACAAATCTTACGGATCTGTCCACACTTATTTTTAAGGGAAAGCTTTCTATGTTCTCCTTACAACATAGAAGTTCTATCCTCCCTTTACCATCCAGCCGTCCTTTTTTTATCAAGAGAGCAACTCACCGTTTGATCTTAGATCCGATGTCTCAAAGTATTTTATTTTTAGTTTTTTTAATACAAATTTTCTGAATATGAAATTGGAACGTGCCATCTTCTCATTGGGGCGCACCTATAAAAATACTAACAATAAGTTTTCGATAAAAAAATAATGACCAAAATACTTCTTAAAACTTTTAGGGGTATTTTGATTATTTTATTTTATTGAAAATATATTTTTTATATATTTTTCGTTAGTGCGAGTTTAATAGAAGAATGGACATCCAAAATTTGGTGTCAAAACAATATATAGAAAAAAAAAATAAAAATAAAACAGTGTAGAGACGTGACATTGTGATTGAGGCAATCTTAACCCTCCATTAAAAAATAAACGGTTGGATAAGGGGAGGATAGAACTTCTATGCCGTAGGGGGACATAGAAAGCTTTCCCTATTTTTAAAGTAAAAAGCACAATCGAGATAATTTGTTACAATTATATTATTTTTAGTATTGAAATCTTGTTTTTCACAAACATGATAGTCAAGGCAGAGATGATCGATTTCACGGTGCTACGACGCCAAAATTAGAATATGGGGTGAGTTTGGAAGTGACGCTTTACTTATTTTGATAGGGCCGCAGCCCAATCAGAACAGTTTCCTAAAAGAAATTAAATCTGCCTTAGTTGAGAACTCTCTCTCTTATCAGTTACTGAGCGAAAAAAATATTATATTTATAGAAGAAGAAAAATGGTAATGCAGGATTGAGCATCTTGGCTGGTAGATGGGGATGCGAGAGCTGTACCCGTGGTTTGAATTTTGAATCCAATGTAAAATTACCTAACCCGTTTGGATACCCAGCGATGTCTCTCTTGCAGAGGTCTCTACTGTTTGAATCGCAAAAGCAAATGAAGATGGGTCTCTTGTGGAGATGCATCTCCCTATGTTTTGAAAATAGTTAGAATTGTGATTATGAAATGGTTTCTATATGTATTAGAAAGTAAGTGTTTAAAAGTCGATGTGACCGGATCGGTGACCAAACTTATGAGGGCACCGGTATCGTGAAACCAGTCGCATGATTTAAAAAAAAAATTTTAAAAAAGAAAAGTTTACATAAGGTTGCAACCTTAAATTGTAGAACTATTGATGCACCTAAAAAATCTATAGAAAAAGTTGTTTTAATGTTGAAAAACCCTCTAATTGAGCATCTCAACATAGAGATGTATGATTATGAAAGAAAAAAGGATTTTGAGTCCCAAAATTGGTGCAGCTTACAACACATTATCTGGATCGTCCATTTTCAAAGTTTTCGTATATTTATAGATCTACTTGATTTTAACCATTTTTGAATTTTAAAATTTTATAATTAGATAAGAAAATAGATGTTGAGATAATTCTAGGAATATTTTACATCAAAATTATATGTTATGATCAAATTTGAAGTGCGTCTTAATTGGATTGTTTAAAGTTGCAACCTTATGAAAACCAGAAAATATAACACGAAAAATAAAAAATAATGTAGGAAACTCATAAAATATTTAAGAAAAAAAAAGATTGTATACTATAAGACCATTCATATTTAATACAAGGAGATCCCAATCATCTTTAGCCATTGGATGTGAAATCTGACAGTTTTGATGTGTCACATGGTGTGAGATTTTATTTTGAGTTTTTTACCAAAATCAATCACACACCGCCTACAATCTGATTTCACATCTAATGATCAATAGTGATTGTGACCTCTTTGTATTTGTGAAGACTCTCAGGTTTTTCATTTGATCGTATGAATATAGACAAATTACATATCAGACAATATATAAATAAATCACATATTTCCATACTATAACCCAGACTTACCCTAAAATACAAGATATTATATATGCCCTTCCCATAATCACTTATTACAATATACACCTTCCATATTAACCAGATATATATGTACTTTTATTTCACATTATTATGGTGTGCTTTTCAAAAAAAACAAATACTAGAAACAAGCAAAAAGAACAGTTATCAAGTATAAATATTTGCCATGTTCCATAGTTTATTTAAATTGTAAATTTAAATAAATATGTATAAAAACAAAAAATAGAATTTCTTTTTAAAAGATGCATATAAGGATTTCTCGATAAAGCAAAACATACAACAAGAAACTTAAGAAAGATGATTCAACCATTACCAGGAACCACCAAAAGCATAAAATAAAAATAGTGGAATGGTTTGAAAAAAAGGAAATTGTATATTATCCCAAGTCTTCGTGGCACGCAACAATCATCTCTCATCCATAAATAAAAGGGAAAGCTTTCTATATTCTCCCTATAACATAAAGTTCTATCTTTCCCCTACCAACCAGCCGTCCATTTTTTATCAAGAGAACCACTCATCGTTTGATCTTAGATCCGACGTCTCAAAGTATTTTATTTTTAGTTTTTTTAATAATTTTTTTTTTAATATGAAATTTCGTACGTGCCATACTTTCATTGGGGCACACCTATAAAAAATATTAACAATAATTTTTCGATAAAAAATAATGACCAAAATACCCTTGAAACTTTCAGGGGTATTTTGGCCATTTCATTTTATTGAAAATATTTTTTTAATATTTTTCATTAGTGCGAGTTTAAAAGAGGAGTGAACTTTCAAAATTTGGTGTCAAAATAATTTATAAAAAAAACATTAAAAAAAAAAATAGTGTAGAGAAATGAATTGTGATTGGGGCAATCTTAGCCCTCCATTAAAAAATGGACCATTGGATAAGGAGGAGGATAGAACTTCTATGTTGTAGAGGGAACATAGAAAGCTTTCCCTAGATATAACAGCAAAAAATTTGTGGTATTTTTGTAATAAAGCTAAAAATAATAGATATATATAGAATTTTCTCTCTCTTAATTTCTAGTGAAATCAAAATTTTTGTTTGTTCTCTATTTTCCTAAAAATGGACTCTGATTTTTGATGAATTTTCCCTCTCTTTAATTTCTAGTGAAATCAAAACTTTTGTTGGTTCTCTATTTTCCTAAAAATGGACTCTGATTTTTTAAAAATCGGATCGGGTATCAGTAGCACCAGGGATCAGGGCGATTTATTTTTAAAAAGTTCAAATTGATGATGCTTAATTCAACATGCCTACATTAAAATTGAAAACTTGTCGTCTACTTTTAGGAAATGTTCAGAATAGAGAACTTACAAAAAAACAATGCCACATTCTCCGGAATTTCTATTTCTATTCGCGTATATTAGCTCAGAAATAGTCCATTCCTTTCCTATTCCTAGCCATTATACTTTTAGTTATTTTTATTCTTTGTCGGGAGATAGGCTTTCGTGACTTTTTTTTCCACTTTTTGAAACAAGGGGGGCTCCCTCTTGGGGGGCGTGCCCTATCTTTATTAATCGGCCAAATGGGCTTCTTCGGGGGTCTGACCTTTGCAATTGTTTGTTCTTTGACAGCGTTACTAAGATCCGAAGCCACGATGCCACTCTTGTTTATGTAGGGAGAACCTGCTGAGGCGGATTTGGGAGCATTTACCTCATTTCCCAAGCTCGAATGGAAAGAGGCACTCTCTCTCCCGGACAATCTGACAGCCCCACAACCTCTGTAGTCCCATGTAGAAGGGGCATTGTGCAACTCCTTCATATAGGGAGGAAAAAAGCCTTTTCGATAGGGCTTTTCAAAAGGACATCGAACCATTGGCGCTAGATAAGGCGTCGGTTGGATTTTGTAAAG